>JAPKLW010007247.1:0-15470 GCA_026898455.1 Plectranthus barbatus
AATAATTTGCAGGGTTTCAAATTTGAACAATTAATTGAGATTAATGGCATTACAACTGCAATAATTCACACTATTTTATGCGTAAGATATATGTCATGTGCTGATATATTTATTACTCCCTCCGTCCCACTTCAATTGTCCATCTTTCCTTTTTCGTCCGTCCCATTTAATTGTCCACTTACCTAAAATGGAAAATTAATACACACTCACAAATAAAATACTAATATCCTCTATCTCTACTACATTGGTTATTGTGCTGATTCCCTTGTGGACAATTGATAAGAGACGGAGGGAGTATAAATTAAGGCATAAATAGATTATCAAATAGATAAAGTCAAATTTATCAGGTGAGTTATTTGGAGATAATTGATCAAATAATAGTTATTATTATTATTTTTTTAATGTCAATTCGGAGCGCTAGGGGCAAAATTTTTGCTTAATTAAGGAAAAATAGGGTTTTTTATCCTAACTAATTAAGTTACTAGGAATTTTATCCCAATTTTTTAAAGTTAGAGAATTTTATCTCATCGTTTAATTTAAAATTAAATTTTATCCTACTTTAACTAATGTTGTTACAATTGTGACGAGTCAGCTGTTTTCTTTCACGTGAATGCCACATCTGCATCCACGTGGATTAATATTATTTTAAATACATGACATAAAACCAGGTCATTTTCTTGTAGTAGATAATTAAAACTAATTCTTTAATCCCAAAATGACTTCACAATAATTTGGTCACCCCCTCTAACAGCGGTTAGACTCATTCGTTTCTAGGTGAATCGAAAACTCCTTTTCTTTCTTTTTCAATTTTTCACATACTCGTACGTTCATCGGCATATTTTGTTCATGGTGTCAAAGATGGAGCATGCTCCAACTGCGGGCAAAGTTTTTGTTTCTTGGTTGCTTATTGTTGTGGTTTGATAAATGCCGTTAGTAAGAATAGAAAATCTCAAAATCAAGCACCATATATCATGTTTAGAATCTGAATGTATTCAGTTCATGAGGCTTGTCATATTTATTGGATCTTCATGCCTTGCAAATTTGATTATGGTTGATGAACTGATTCGGAAATCCTGAGTTTTGTTAATCTTTAATTCTTTTGTTGTTGTTTAATTACAAGTTGTAGTTGATCTCCAGATCTAGAGAGTTTAATTATAGATTATGCTACTTAAAATTTAATCATATCTAAAGCTTGTATGGCTCGAGTTGTCTTTTAGATTGGTGTTGATATTGAGAAAGCTGAGTTCTATTTTTCTCTATTCTTCTTTCTCTGTTCCCGAATTCGATAGAGTTGTGATATGCAAGAAATTTTTGGTTGTGTTCAATGTTGTGGATCCATGTAGCATTTATTTGTTAATTAATTGATAGTATTGTATTATATGTTGGACGAGATAAACTCATTTTTTGAAATTTGGGAACTTAATCTATTTGCATATGTCTGTTGCAGTTTTTTTTTTAAATATTTAAATATTTGTTTTTGATGGGGTAGGAAGATGGAAGTTTTATAATAGAAATGCTATTCTTGGAGCTCTAAAATGGGAGAATGTGTTCAGTCAATCCATTTGGAAACAACGCGAGCCGACGCACGAGTTTTCAAAAAATCAAAAAGAAAAAGAATGAGTTTCGACTCACCTCGAGACGCACGAGTCTCACCGCTGTCAACATCACCCGCTCAACGCCGCCACCACGGGAGGAGGTTGTCAGGTTCCTGGTTTGAGGAGGAGATGGGATTTGGAGATTTAATCAGGGATGAATCTATTTTATTTTAATTGCGCTACAAGAAAACGATGCCGTTTCACAATTAGTTTTTTAAAAAATATTAATCTATGTGGATGCCATGTCAACATCCAAGTGAAAGAAAATGGTTGACTCAGCACAATTGTAACAGTGTTAGTTAAGAGAATAAAATTTGTTAACATAATTAAAAGATGAGATAAAATTCTCAATAATTTAATTAATTGGAATTCAAAAAAAAAAAACCCTATTAATTCTCATGAACTGTTCAATGCTATACATTGGGTGAAATGAACATTAAAAAGGTCACAAAACAAAATATATTTGGTTGATGTTATCAAAGGCTCAACATACATATTCATTTTAAAAATTCTGAATCTCAGTATATATGATTTGATCGTGTTGTTATATTGTTGCTTTCACCGGCCAGCTCCGCCGCACACTGTCGCTAATGAACGAAAATCCTGAGCAGCCAAATTTGTTAAAATAAATGGGGTTATGTGTCCGTTCAAACAAATGATTAAATTAAAGAACGAAATTGGGTGGGCAAAAACTTGCGTTAAGGTACGTCTAAACAGTTTAGGCGGGTTTTATTTATACCCAAATGGGTTTACCCATCCCAAATAGGGTTTATTAATCCGCAATTATGATATATTAGATGGGTTTAACTTGGGTTAATGGATAAAATCCGCCTAACCCGTTTAGGTGTGCCTAAACTGAGACCTTCCCAATTGGGTGACGTTTATAATTATCTCTTTTATAATTATTGTTTTAATGTGTTCCTTGAAACAAATGATTTAAAGAAAGAAATTGAGGCTACGAAATTGGGTTAGGTTTATTATAATCTCTTTCTTAGTATTGTTTTAAGAGGCTACGAGTGTAAAAAGGTAAATTTATTTTGAAAAAAATGAAGTGATTATATTAAGTAAAACTAGTATAACACTCGCGCGATGCGCGGGAATTATATTTATTATAATCAATTGATTATGTGTTATAAAATTATTTATTGATTTGAATTTATATAAAAATAAATAAATAAAATTTATAAATTTGATATATATTTGTATTTACGTTGACTCTGTAATTAATATTTTTAGTTGATCATTTTAAATTAATTAATTAATTTTTATTTAAATGAATTGATACGTAAATTAAGTGATGTAATATTTTATTTTTTTTAATCTTTATAAATATCACGGACAATAAGATTCAAATTCTTTCGTTTTTACTTTTTTATGCAATTAATTTAATATGTTTTTGGATAATTTTTTTTTCTAAATAGTTCTCTTAAATATCTATAGCAAAATAGAGAATTATTCAAAAAATCATATTTAGTAGACACTTGAAATTTATTTGATCAATTTATCTTGGGATATTATAAACAAATTAATTGTAGTCTCCTAATTAATATTTGAGTTGATTGGTTTATATTGATCTCTTTATTTAATAAAACATGAAACAACTTTTTTTTAACTTTAATTTCTACAAAAATAATATAACAATATAGCATAAAGTAATATACTATTATACAATTATAATATTATTATATATGGAATCATTCACTTTATTATTAATTAACTAAATAGTCCATTTAATAAACTATTAATGAAATTAAAACATACCATATATTGTTGCAGTATTTGGAATTACCCATTTAAATCAATGCTCTCCATACTTGCGTGTCTATTCGATATTTATTAAACTTTCCCTTATATTTTTTTTGGAAAATTTTATCTACCATATTTGCTCCAATTTTCCTCCTATAAATAGAAGGGCATTTTCACTCACACATAATCACAGCAATCTTGAATCCAACGAAGAAATGGAAAGCTAGAAGATAAAGATGGTTTTGCTTATGTCGATGATGTTGATGTTGATTGTATCGATTCATGGCGAAACTAAAGAGGAATGTTATTCACGCTGCATTGACGACTGTGGTCGTGCAGGAGTTCAATGTATCAAGGTATGTGCGATTTCTAGGCGTTGCAATGATAAACCTACTCCCGCTGCCGCCGCCGTCTCTCAGCCCTCCTCCGCCGCTGATGAGCAGTTTCAAGCCGCAGATACAAGACTATAGAATTTCTTGTATTTATTTATCAAGAAGTGAGATGTTGAGAGTAAAATGTTATAATATTTATTGGGCTCAATTAACAATTGCAGAAAAATTTGAAATTATGTTTCTTGATTTTTTGGAAGAATATAATTTAAATATATTATGAAATTATGTGTTTATAGAGTAGCTTATACTCGATTAAAATCCTGGAAGATTTGAGGTAGTCTAATGTGGTTTTGGAGTGGGCTGATCATGAATTAAGCTATTCACTAGTTATTTAAATTTTGATTCCATAAAAATTTATTAAAACTTGTTTAATAAGCAAGCAATCTCTAACAAAATATTATGAAATTTAATCCATAACCCAAAAGTGGGTTTCGATAGAAAATAAGAAATTTTTAAATGAATAAAATTTGAATTTTGAAATTTGGAATATCCATTCCTTTTTCTCCAAATGTAATTTGAATAGTCCTTGTTTGGGTATATTTATAAAAACACTTTATTTTTTATCAAAAGATTATGATGTTTCAACTTTTTGAAATATATGAGTGTTTCGAATTAATGTATTACTATTAAGAAAATGCAATTAAATACTATCATATTGAGATTTTAGAGATATAAAATAAAAAATACAAAGTGTGATCTTCTTTTCTTGACTATTAAATCGCCTAAATCTGATGGGATGGGAGGAGGCATGTATTTATACATACAAACCCAACAAAACATATCAATTAATTTTTTTCATATAAAGTGCACTAAATAAACTTCTAATTTTCATATATTTACTTTAACTTTAATTTATGGGAAGGTCTCAGGTTAGACACGTTTAAACGGTTTAGGCGGGTTTTATCCATTAATCCAAGTCAAATTCATATAATATACACTAATTGGGGATTAAAAAATTCTATTTAAGATAGGTGAACTCATTTGAGTATGGATAAAACCCGCTTAAACCGTTTAGGCGTGCCTAGCGCAAGTTTCTGCCTTAATTTATTATTTATTAAATACATACAAAGTGCATTAATACTTTACAACCATTATATATAGGGGTCGTCCCATGTTTATATATAATAACTATATCTTAATTTATTTAAATTCACATTCACATAAAAAACTACATTACCCTTGAGAGTATAGTGATACGAAATTGTCGAGAATTGTATTTGTTTTTGGCATGGTGCCGTGGTGGTGATTAGTAGTATTGCCAATTATTCAGCTGCAGCCTCTTAAGTTGGATCCGTGCGTTGAAAGGTGTGCGACTGACTGCTGTCTAATAACTGTTGGAATCCAGATAGGTTCGAGTTAATTACTCGTGTGAAAATATTTAATTTTGTTGTAATTAAATATTACGAGGACGAACTACGTCGCGAGTAGTTAAAACGTAGTATATTAATTTTCTCAAAACCGAATTCCGGTGAGTGAGAAATCGATCCTCGAAATGGCACGCTTAACAATTTAATGTGGGCATATTAATTACTTCTAATTAGTGATGTCCCACATTAGTTAATTAAATGCACATGTGTTGGTTTAAATACCTAAGTGCTCAAACCATGTAATAACATAATGTGTTAAGGGTGTCGCATGACGAGGCTCCGTGCTCCTACGCGCGCGCCGTTGCCACCGCCCGCCTCGCCTCGCTAAGGCCGAGCCCGTGCCCCGACCCGGTCTTGGTCTTGGTCTTGGTCTTGGACTCGGATCTTGACAATTGGTCTTTGGGTGGTCTTTGGGCCTCGGGGTTTGGGCTTGGCCCGAAAGTGCCTTATCTTTTTGGCGACTAAACGGGTTGACTGGGCTCGATTATCTGGCCCAGTAGTTCAGCGTGGAGCCAACGTGTGCATGACATGGCGAGTATGTCAGCACGTGACGTGTCTGCGGGAGTTACAGACCTATTTGAATTCAAACAACACGTTCCCGAGACTTGCGCGCCGTAACCGCCCGATCCGGAAGACACGCATTGTAACCGCCGTCGTGCCTTGATTGCCAGTACGCTTCTCGGGTGGTGGACATGCCTATAAATAGGCATCCCAGGAGCATGCAAGGACATTCCGAAAATAGTTTTTCCACCTGCATTACTTGTTGTTTTTCACCTGCCAACTCTGCTCCTGCTCCACTCCAGTTCGTCGGAACTCTGTCGTTTGCGATGCTGCTTCGATCGAGACGAAAGCCGTTTTACCTTTGGGGACAGACCGCCTTTTTCCGAGCACTATGGTGGCGTATTCTATCTTGCGAAAAGAGTTCTCTCGACTCGGCTGCAACTTATTTTAGCTTTGTTGTTTAGTTGTTTCTACTGTATTCTTCTTGTACTTTTTACCATCATTTGCTTGTGGATCTCAGCTTGTGTACTGCATTTCTTACAATAACCACCCCACTGTGCTTGAGTGAATGTCAAAATAGAAACCATTCACCGTCGGATTGCCCCCACCACAAATATGTAATGACTTAGTTTATTAATAATATATTAATGTTATATCCATCGTGGTGTTTATTTATTTGAATTATATATGTTTAATTCGACAAAATGCGATATTGACTCGAACAATTTACTCGAATTGAACACAAAACAAATCAATCATAATTCATAAACCCTCTCAAGTAAAACTTAGAAAATATTATTGTTTCGGAAGCTCGGTTGCTCCATAGCTTCCGTGAAGCTTTCTAACCAGTCCCAGAAAAGAACATGGACCTGAAGGCCCTCATTTCCGAAGCTCTCTTGTTGCTCCAGTATATTCATTGCTGAAATTGCGGCAGAAATCCAGACATATTACCTTTTGAGTGAATATTTCTCCGATTCACGAAGGGATCTCTTCCAAGCTCTTTTGTAAAACTCGGCCTGGGCGGCCCTTGCCGAACCGAGTAACCCTTATTTGGTCCTTCTTGGTGGTTTTTTCTTAGTCGGTGAGTACTCGATTTGGGCGGGCTCGGCGGAGGGAGTACTCGGCTTGGGCGGCAAGAGTACTCGGCCTAGACGGAGGTTGGGCGGTAATTATATAAAAAATCTAATTTTTTTTCATTTTTTTGCAAAATCACACTCGTGTACCTCCTCAAAACCTCAATACTAAATATCATAAGAACACTTCCCGCCCTCCTCATGGGCGTACCAACATCGTTTTGTCTTGCCTCGCCCCTTTGTTTACTTTTTTTTTCTTTCTTATATTAGTCTTTAAAAATATAAAGAATGTACGTAAATTGAAGTTTAAATTACTAATTTGTCTGTTGTGTGCTTGAATGAAAATAAATGATAACCTCAAATATTGAATGTGTCCTACTTTTATTTAGGATGTTTGGTACATATTAACTATGTTTTATTTTGTTAAAATGCTGGGATATTCCAAATAAAAGAAAATAATAATAAAAATAGTTCAATTATCTAAAACCGCCTAAGCCTCCGCCAACTCCCCGCCTAGACCGCCTAGGCGCTAGACCCCCTTCGGTGCCCAGAAACCGCCTAGCAAGTTTTACAACATTGCTTCCAAGTTGAATAAGACAGGGAAATGCGAGCTCTCCACATTCCAATATTTGAGATGGGAGTAGTGGATTTTCAAGTATTTCAGGAGAAGGAATTGCCCGTCGACAGGGCTCCACTCCACTCGTCCCCAATGACCGAGCCCAGTCCTAGGTTTACAACTTCAAGATGCGGCAGGGAACTAATGCATCTTCTCCAAATCTTCCCAGTGAAGTTGGTACTTTGTCAAGCACAGTTTCTTGAGCGAACTCGGCAGTTTGAAGTTACACAGCAAATCATCCCGATATGGCAGATTCCCAAATAAGTAGTTTAATGATTCAAGCTTTTGAAACATCCCAATATTGTATAGAAAATGCTCAGTGATCACCTGTTTATTGACATGTGAAATACCGCAAGTGTACGGATCATATGTAGAAATTTGATGAGCACGAGTATCGTATCCACAGAGACTAAAAATATGATTCAAACCAAAGTACTAGCTTCATTTTACTTCTAACCATTCATTTGGATTTGATTTTGATTAACTAAACAAGACTTAATTAACATAAACTTCAATTTAACTAAAATTCCTTTAATTGAGAGGAAACATGGGCTATTGAGTTGTGTGTTGACATGGGAGATTCTTATCTTTATCAAGTTTGTGTGAGACTTCAAATTTTATTCCTAAACATGGAGGATGAGTTCTAAAGAACCATGAAGTCTTGATGTAGAACAATCATGCACACAAACAAGTGAGTAAGGTGGTTCATTTGAATGGAATTAAGTGATTAGTACTCAACCTCTACTAAGTATCCAATTGATGTGATTGTGATGCTTAATATTCATTGATCAACCAAAGATTTACAACTCTATTTACATGGATTAGATATAAAATGAGCCATAATATACATATATAAGGATCTTATCCTAAATACATGTAAGATACACAATCAACATGATCAATGAACATATATAGGAAGAAGATTCACACACAAGCTAATATAGACAAGAATCTCATCATCAATCACACAACTATAGCCCATAGATGATTTAGCTCATGATAAATAAAAAGAACAACAATTCAACCATGGAAAACATAATAAAAATAAGGATTTAGATAGAAGAAATCAAGCCCGTAAAGTTTTCGGCGTCGGATCGTCGGCTCTATTACAAACACTAGCTTAATCTTGCATAAAAAATCCAAACTTTTCTTCCCCTGTTTTTGTTCTTCTCTTCCTCTCCTCTCCAGCTCTAGCTTTCTTCATACTAAGGTAATTGAGAGATAATGAGAGGGAATGGGGTTGGTTTCTCAATATGAGCACCCTATTATCAACCCATCATAATCCTATTTTGATATATCACAAAATAGCCCCAAACATTTCATTTTCGCCCTTGTTTTTGCGAACCACGGCCAAACCGCGCGAGCCGCGGTCATTTTACCCTGCCGCGGCCCAGACCGCGGCGGAATGCCTTCTGTCAGCCCCTCTGTTGCCGCCCGCGGTGGTGACCGCGGCTAGGACCGCGGCGAGAGGCCTTGTTTCTTCCTCTCTGTCATCACCCGCGGTCTGCACCGGTTTTTTTGGCTCCAACACTTCATTTTTGGCTATCTTGAAGTATTTTCTTTTATCCCTTGATTAAAGCATGCTAGGATTCCAACTTGATTCATCTTTCCAACTCCGGATCTTTGACAAAAACTTCCAACATCATCGTCCGAGCTTTGATTTCCTATCCTAATAACAAAATACGCAGCTAAACAAAAGATTAGTAATATCTGCAATATTAATAGAAATCAAGCTAACTATGCATTAAAATACTAAACTAACCACCTAGAATAGCATGAATTAGCATGGAAAACTAATGCTTATCACTCAGACGGGCTTGCCGAAAAATCCTCATAAGTTTGGTGATGTTTGGATTGTTGGATACAAGATCTGTGAAGAAGAACTGAAAACACTGCAAGTAATTATATCTAGTACACCAAGTTTTTAAAACTATATTTGCAGGTACTGCTAGTACGCGAACAAATAAAAGTAATTAAATAAATAGAAATAAAATGGAATAAATCCCAGCCGAGTCGAGGAAGCCCTCTTCCCGCAAGACAAATTCGCCGACGTAGTGCTCGTCTAACGGCGGTTTGTCCCCAAAGGTAAAACGAATTTGTCCTTTACGAGGCAGCACCACATATCGCAAAGGCTCCGGCAAACCGTGTCTCATGCTTTGTAACGGTTCAACATTGATGCTGAGACAGGCTCCCCCTGGGTGGACATATCTATAAATAGGCATGCATTGTGTTGTCTCCTGTTCCCCGAACATTCGACATCAGACAACTCACTTAGCCATAGATACTGCAATTTTTCCCTCATATTGCTGCATCTTTTTTGTTGTTCTTTTGTAACTCAGTTTCGCCTCTGTTCAGTTCGCCGGAGCCTTTGCAATTTGCGATGCTGCCTCGTAAAGGACGAAGCCATTTTACCTTTGGGGACAAACTGCCGTTAGACGAGCACTACATCGGCGAATTTGTCTTGCGGGAAGAGGGCTTCCTCGACTCGGCTGGGATTTATCCTATTTTATTTTCTTTTATTTATTTAATTTCTTTTTATTTCAGTTGTTCTCGTACTAGCAGTACCTGCAAATATAGTTGTAAAAACTTGATGTACTAGACATAATTACTTGCAGTGTTTTCAGTTCTTCTTCATAGATCTTGTAGCTAACAATCGCAAGACAAATTTATCTACTTCACAAGATCCTAGATGGCTGATCACACTCTCAATGGTGGTGGAGGAAGTAACTCCAATAATGGACATAAACTCCCTCCGAATGTCCAAGCCGAAAAGCCCTCCAAGTTTAGAGGAGTGGACTTCAAGACTTGGCAACAAAAGATGTTATTCTACCTTACAACTCTTGGATTGGCGGCTTACTTGAAGGAAGACAAGTCGGAGCATGCCTATGATGAGGCCGATCAAAACAAGAGAATAGCTTTTGATAATTGGTGTCAATGGGACTTTCTTTGTCAAAACTTTGTATTAAATTGTCTAGTAGATCCCCTATACGCCGTGTATTGTAATGTAAACACCACAAAAGAATGGTGGGAACAACTAGAAAAGAAATACAAGACGGAGGATGCGGGTACTAAGAAGTACGCCGTGGCCAAGTACCTGTCATACCTTATGGTTGACGGTCGTTCGGTGGTGGAACAAGTGCAAGAGTTTCAACTTATTTTGCACAATGTTCACGCCGAGGGGATGTTACTCCCCGATGCCTTCAACGTGGTTGCGGTCATTGAGAAGTTGCCTCCTTCGTGCAAGGATTTCAAGAGCTACCTTAAGCATAAGCAAAAGGCTATGTCTCTTAAATATTTGATTGTCAAGCTTCGTATTGAAGAGGACAATCGAATAGTGGATCCTAAGCCGAGAGCTATGGATGCCAAGGCCAATTTGATGGAACGTGGTGGTCCATCAAAGGAAAGGCAAAGACCCATCCCATCGAACAAGGGGATTGTGCTACAAGAAACTAAGTTCAAGGGTGTTTGCTACAATTGTGGCAAAAGTGGGCATATAACAAGTCAATGCAAAAAGCCTAAGAATAAAAATAAAGGCAAAGCAAAGATGAATCCCAATAATGTTGAACCCGATAATGATTGGTATGATGACTTGTGTGCCATGGTTTTTGAGGTTTACCATGTTGACAATCCACATGAATGGTTTGTTGATACGGGCGCGACATGTCATGTGGCTTCAGATAGGAGTGTGTTTGTCTCCTATAAACCTGTTGAAGGAAGAAAGCTCCATATGGGAAATCAAGCTTCTTCAGATGTGGTTGGAGTGGGCAATGTTGTGCTCAGACTCCCTAGTGGCAAGGATTTGACCTTGAAGGATGTGCTGCATGTCCCAGACATCCGAAAGAACCTCGTTTCGGGCTCTTTACTTGTAAATCATGGATTTAAACTTGTATTTGAGTCTGAAAAGTTTATCTTGTCAAAGTTTGGAAAGTTCCTTGGTAGAGGTTATCTAGCCAATGGTCTTTTCAAGTTGAATGTAATGGCACGGCGCCTACCCGGAAAGAATATCAATAAAGTTGAATCTACTTCTTCTTATTTGATTGAGTGCTCTTCTTTGTGACATGTAAGATTGGGACATGTAAATCTTAATGCAATAAAAAGATTAGTAAATATGAATTTACTAAAAGTGACTGAATTCAAAGAAACTAAATGTGAAGTTTGTGTTGAGGCGAAAATGACAAGAACATCGTTTAATTCAGTCGAGAGGTGCACAAAACCTCTAGAGTTGATACACACATATTTGTGTGATTTCAAAATGGTGCAAACTAGAGGTGGGAAAAAGTATTTTATTACTTTTATTGACGGTTGCACCAGATATTGTTATCTCTACTTATTGAAAAGTAAAGATGAAGCAATTGATGCCTTTAAAAATTATAAAGAAGAGGCTGAAAAACAATTGAGTACTCGGATCAAAATGATTCGAAGTGATAGAGGTGGAGAGTATGTTGCACCGTTTGAAGAACTATGTGCCGCTTCAGGCATTATTCATCAAACAACAACACCTTACTCACCTCAGTCCAATGGTGTTGCCGAAAGGAAAAATCGGACACTAAAGGAAATGATGAATGCCCTGTTAATAAGTTTGGGGTTACCCCAAAATATGTGGGGTGAAGCTGTCTTGACAGCTAACTATATCTTGAATAAGATACCTCTTAAAGGGAAAGAGGAGACACCTTATGAGTTGTGGAAAGATCGAAAACCTTCCTACAAGTATCTAAAGATGTGGAGTTGTTTAGCAAAGGTCGAAGTACCTTTACCCAAACAAGTTGCAATTGGACCTAAACACAATTGATTGCATCTTTATAGGGTATGCTTTAAATAGTGCTACCTATCGATTTTTGGTGCACAAATCGGATAATCCGAATGTGACCGAAGGCACCACTATAGAGTCAAGGAATGTCATATTCTTTGAGCAGATCTATCCTTGTAAAGTTAAGAAAGATGTAATGACTATGTCTAGAAAAAGGGCATATGAAGAGGCTACTAGTTCTACTCCTATAGAGGAAGAACTGAGATGTAGTCAGAGGGCTAGAGTGGCTCAAAGTTTTGGTCCGGACTTCATCACCTATATGTTGGATGATGAGCCTCGAACCATTAAAGATACCTTAGCTAGACCCGATGCCTCACTATGGCAAGAAGCCATTAATAGTGAGATTAAGTCGATTATGCAAAATCATACTTGGATTTTGGCCGATCTCCTAAAAGGTCGTAAGCCCTTAGGATGCAAGTGGATCCTTAAAAAAAGTATAAAGCCGATGGTTCGGTTGATAAGTATAAAGCTCGCCTTGTGGAGAAAGCCTTTAAACAAAGAGAGGGAGATGATTTCTTCGATACTTATTCACCTGTGACTAGGATCACGTCGATTAGGGTGCTTATAGCAATTGCTGCTTTGCACAATCTCGAAATACCCTAAATGGATGTGAAGATATTTTTCTTAAATGGAGAGCTAGAAGAAGAAATCTATATGGATCAACCCGAAGGATTAGTAGTACCCGGACAAGAGAGAAAGGTATGCAAATTAGTTAGATCCTTATACGGTCTTAAACAAGCGCCCAAGCAGTGGCATGTTCGGTTTGACAATGCGATGTTGTCAAATGGATTCAAGTATAATGAATGTGACAAATGTGTGTACTACAAAAGCACGTTTGATAATTTTGTGATTGTCTGCATTTATGTAGATGACATGTTGATCATGGGTAGGAATCGACAAGTGATTGTTGATACCAAACGAATGTTGGAGAAGAACTTCGACATGAAAGATATGGGTGTGGCTGATGTGATTCTTGGAATCAAAATCATAAAGCAACCTAATGGAATTTTCCTATCACAATCTCACTATGTTCAGAAAGTGCTAAGGAAATTCAATGCCTATGATAGTTCACCAGCCAAAACACTGTTAGAACTCAATGTTCACTTTGTTAAAAACAAAGGTGACCCTGTGGGTCAAGAGGAATATGCAAGGGTCATTGGTAGTCTAATGATTTGACTAACTGTACTAGATCGGATTTTGCATATGCGGTGAACAAATTGAGCTGATACACGAGCAATCCCAGTAATGATCACTGGAAGGCTATTGTGAGAGTTTTGAGATACTTGAAGTATACTCTTAACTTGGGATTACGCTATACAAGTTTTCCACCTGTACTTGAAGGGTACAATGATGCAAATTGGATCTCTGATTCAAATGACTCCCACTCCACAAGTGGATACGTGTTTACGATCAGTGAGGGGGCAGTGTCGTGGAAGTCCACGAAGAAAACTTGTATAGTTCGTTCCACGATAGAATCGGAGTTTGTCGCTCTAGATAATGCAGGTGAAGAAGCGGAGTGGCTTCGACACTTTCTAGAGGATGTTCCTTGTTGGAACAAGCCTGTGCCATCAGTGATGATTCACTGTGATAGCCAAACGGCTATTGATCGAGCACAAAATAATATGTACAACGGTAAGTCGAGAGATATACGTCGTCGACATAATACCGTTAGGCAATTGATTTCGAATGGTGTGATATCCATTGATTATGTGAAATCAATTGATAACCTTGCGGATCCGCTAACCAAAGGGTTAAACCGAGATCAAATGTGTAAATTGCTTGAGGGAATGGGATTGAAATCCACATTATGATGATTGGAGATCCCAAGAACTAGGTTCAATGGGACAACTAAGCTACACAAGTTCGAGTGATAACACCGACAAGATAATGTCTTTTCTAGTGGCGATACCTTGGAAAATGACTTATCTACCCTTCCCTAAAGATAACAAGTAAGGTGTTATGAGCCTGCATGTGGTAAAGGTTAAGTCATAAGTGACTTTTAATGACTCCTGACATCCTCGTGATGGTTGAGCTAGGCAGGAATGCTTGGAATAGGAGGTCACCTATATAAGTGGAAGTGGGGGCCGCTTCAAATGAACACTTATGAAACCAAATGGGGTGTCCATGGCCTGTAATGGAACCAAACGTGAGAATGAATAGAGGTTGAAATGTTAATGTTTCAATGTTGTTGTCTCGATACACACGATGGAGGATTAGTTCAAGGTATCCCTACCACTAAGCCGCCAGTGTGCCCGATAACATTGAAGATGAACCGTTCAAAGCCATAAGCTACCTGTTCAGGTCCATTAATAGTTCTCGAAACTGAGTTGGCTATGCATCATGCATTTCGGCATTTCCACTCATGGGGGGATTGTTGGTAATTTGGGTACTTTGTGGTAAATTCCCGATGTAAAATATTCAATTTCGTCGTAATTAAATATTACCAACATAATCTACGCGAAGAGTAGATGATCGTGGTATATTTGTTTTCTCAAAACCGAATTTTGGTGAGTTAGAAATTAGTACACGAAGTGACACGGAGTCAACGTGGTGTACACGTTGCATGTGACGTGGCTGATGAGTCAGCCACGTGTTGCAATTGAGTGTGGACAGTTACACCACATTTTGCACATGGGGAATTACACACATGTGTGTTGAACGCATTTTCCACTTGTTGAAATTGCATTCAAAAGTTGTAACGGCTCCATTGATGGCGTCGGTTACTCCGTGTCTCATGCCGTATAACGGTTCAACATTGATGCTGAGACAGGCTCCCCATGGGTGGACATGTCTATAAATAGGCATGCATTGTGTTGTCTCTTGTTCCCCGAACATTCGACATCAGACAACTCATTTAGCCAGAGATACTGCAACTTTTCCCTCATATTGCTGCATCTTTTTTATTGTTCTTCTGCAACTCAGTCTGTTCAGTTCGCCGGAGTCATTGCGATTTGTGGTGCTGCCTTAATTAAAATCAGTATCCGTATCCAATCCGTTAAAGCTCAAATTTGTATCTGCACAAAATTGATTTATATTCGTTAAAGATCCGATCAATCTATATATACTAAAAGGCAAAACCCCTAACCAAAATTTTCCCCCCCAAAAAATACATACCAAAAATAATCATATAGTATATAAGGTAATTAATAGTAAATATGGTAAGCATGTAATTACAATTATTACAAAGTAATTTTATTGGATATATATATATATATATATATAAATTACTACTAATTATAAATGATTATTAATATTGCTCATATATTTGTTGGATATATTATTAATTATTACAAATATTTATTTTATTATTTATTATTCATCTAAATAAATAAAACATAAATTTTTAATAAAGCATAAATTAGTTTCCTCTTTT
>JAPKLW010007248.1:0-15468 GCA_026898455.1 Plectranthus barbatus
ATATATATATATATATATATATATATATATATATATATATATATTATTTATTTTATTTTCTTTATTGAAAATTAAAGTATTTATCAACAAATAAATATATTTTTATTAATAGTTTAATGAAGAAAATAAAATAATATTATTTAAAGAAAATTTATATATTTTTCAACTAATACTTTTATTTTTTAAATAATATCTTATGCATGTAACAAATAAATATATATAACAAACAATTATTTAAATAGTATTTTAATAAAAATAATGATATTAATAAAAATGCTAAAATATAATTTTTTATTAATAATCAAATTAACATATATTAATAAATCATAATTTTATTTAAAAATAAAAAACCTATGCCATTGTCACATGGCACTGATATGTCAGTGAGTCAAAATTATATCAGCCTCACGTAACACTAAACAGAACAAAAGATGGGAATGCAGGTTCGAGCTCCCAGGGGGACATTTGGGTGTGTGAGTTTAAAATTAATATACACTTATTCAAAAAAAAAAAAGATGGGAATGCAATTTTCAAATAGAAAATTTTTTAGATATTTTTTCTTTAATTTATAAAAGATGAAGATATAGTTTCATATTCTCTAGTAAATTAAATTGTTCGTGGGCTATTTGTGTCTCAATTGAAAAAAAATTAAGCTTATTTATTTAATGAATAAAAAATGAATTTCATAGTATTTAACTCGTGAATTTTCAAGCAAAACTCATCAAATAAATTTTAATATAAAATTTTTAAAGTTATAAGTATGAGGATTTAAATAAGATATTATATGCTGGAATAAATAATACCATTGAAAAAAAATAATACATTCGTTTAGGCTCGATTAGTTAAGTTTATAAACTTAAAAATATTTGATACAAAAATTCAAATTTGATTGATAATAAATATATGAAATTTAAAAAAAAAATATTACTTACATTCAATTACTTCTTAACTCAAACCCTCAAACCCTTATTTCTTTTCTTTTACAATTGAAAGATCTCTACACAAAATAAACCCAAAGTAGAATTGAAAATGTCAACTATAGATAGACAACACAGAAGTTGCATCTGACCAGTATGTCATCATGAGTAATGTCTAGAATTCTTTAACTCCACTAGCACATAATTATCATCATATCAAAGAAACTGACAACTAATTAAGTGTGCACATTACGGAATGGGAAGATCAAACCAAAAACAAACAGAATTAAGTTTTGTATTGCCTGAGTTAACTCCATTCCAACAGCCATATATGTTTGCTCTACTCATTCTTTTATATTCAACCCCTCCATTGGCTCTACAATTTCCAACACATGATTAGGTACACTATTTCCTTTGTGCAAGAGAAGGCTTTCTACATAATCATCAATGTAGAACCACCTCGTCGTTCCAACGGTTCTAAGATCCTTAGTCTGCTTGGTCTCTAGATTATAGGAATATAATTCTGGCCATTTCGGCCTCACACCGTCCTCATGGTATGCTAAAAGAGCTTCACCATTCTTAAAGCCAACTATTTCGAACATTTTCTCATCACCCTTAAACTCCTCGGCAAAATGAATGCTATATAACTTAGTCCAAGAGGCTTGCACACCATACTCTTTCATAACCCAAACATCACAAACATCAGTCTTAAGAAAATGGACCAGATTTCACCGCAGCTAATGATTCCCCAATCTTGTAAAGACACCACTTTGATAGACCTCCCCATGCCAATGCCAACACATCCGGCAGCATCACTTCACCAAACACCTCATCACTGATATCAAACGTTAGAATTGAGATGTGGTAGCTTCTATCATCATTAGGCTCATAGCCAAGCCAATGTATGATACCGTTCAATAAAACTTGACTCCAAAACAATGCAAGAACTAGAAGCTTGATATCAAATCCCCAAACACTTCTCCATCTGGTCGTCCCAATCGAGAATATCTCAACCCGCGGTGGAGCATCAAAGCAACGGTCGTCGGGCATCCGAGAATAAACAAGGCGAACAACCTTGTAAACATGATTCGCAACTCCAAACCTCAGCACAACTAGTTGGGGTTCTTTCGGATTGGTGATTGCTTGCGACAACGGCAAAACCACATGATTCCTGACGAAAGTGTTCCATAGAATGATGGGCTGCAAGGAATCCATGAAGAAATCTTTTAAGCATACGATCCCATCACAGGAACCCACGATACCGTAACGCTCAATTTCGGATTTGAAAGGGATTTTGCGATTCCATCTAGTACATATCTCAAAACACCCGTTATAAGAAGTGGTGATCTCGAGCTGTAAGCAGTGGTCACATTTATCATATTCGTCGTAACGACGAAGAATAATAGATTGATTTTTAGAGTGAGAGAGGTGGGCATAAATAAAACACGGGCTAAAAATGAGAGACTTCCATGATTTGCAGACGGCGGTGAAGCGGATTATGGATTTGATCTGCAGTTTTAGGAGGATTTCGCTCCAGATATCGACCAGTAAATAGTCGGACATGGTTTTTGTAATGTTCAAATTGATGTTCAATTTATTTATGAATAGGATAAGGGTCAATTTAACCCTTCGACTATTCAAGCAGGATCACATTAGCCCCTCTGTGACTATTTAGTTCAATTTAACCCTTTGACTTTTGAAATTGGTTCACTTAACTCTTTTACTTTTAAAGTGACTGAAATGTCCTTTTAAGAAATAGCACAAATATTTTATTAATTATATACTTATTTTAAATTTTTTTTTTTGTATTACTTATATTATTTTGATTTTTTATTTTTAGTTGTGAAAATAAAAACACTAAATGTAATAAAAGAAATACAAAAATATTTATTATATTTTTTTGGATTTATTGGATTACGTAAATTCTTAAATATTTAATTTATTATATATTATAAGTAAAATCCCACTTACATAAATTTAATAAATTTTAATTATTTCTTAAATCCAAAGGACATTATTAGTTATAATGTACCATGAATAATTTCATTATAATATTAATTATTTTAAAATTTATAATATAATAATAAATATCAAAACGAATTATAAAGTATGAAAGTAATTACTAATTATACATTTGCACAAATAAAAACACTCAAGGTAATAATTAAATTTAAAATGTGAATAATAAGATTATTAAAATTAAAAGATCGAATTAATTATTTTATTAAGAATTGTAGCAAATTAATAAAACATGAGTGTTTTTATTTTCACAACTTAAAAATAAAAAAATAAAAACAATATATGTAATACGAATGAAAAGAAATTAAAATAAGTTTAATGATAAAATATTTGTGTTGTTTCTTAAAAGGGCATTTCAGTCATTTTAAAAGTAAAAGAGTTTAAGTGAACTAATTTTAAGTTGAAGGGTTGAATTGAACCAAATAATCACAACAGAAGGGCTAATATGATTCCGCTTGAATAGTTAAAGGATTAAATTGATCTTTATCCCTTTGATAAATAATGAATTCGAAAAATATTAGAATATTTAAAATAGATTTAATTGATACATTTATTTTAAAAAATAATAGTTGGGCACATAGTAAAGTTGTTGGACTTGTTATGGTCCAGCCTCGATACAAGCAACCACCTTTTGCCAACCTTTTCTTCAGCTTTGGAAAATTCAATGCCAGAAAAAAAAAAAAAAAAAAAAAAAAAGCATTTATTAATAGTTTCGAGAAAATGAGTTGACAAAAGTTGTGGTCCAAGTTTATTATCTAATTAAACATGAGGTAATTATGAGTTGAACTTGACTAAGTCCGAGCTTAATTTGATTTTATTTTTTATATAAATATTAAAATTATTTACATACTATGAATTAATAAGTAATTACGTAGCAAGTTGAAGACTACAAATCTAAATTATCTTTTAAGTTTGATTTGAGAGTCTATCGAGTAGAAAATTATACTCCCTCCGTCCCACTAGAGTAGTCCCATTTTTTTTCGGCACAGAGATTAATGATTGTGAGTGTAGTGAAATTAATATTTTATTGATAAGTGTGAAAAAATTTGTCATTTTAAGAAAATGAAACTACTTTATGGGACAAACAAAAATGAGAAATGAGACTACTTCAACGGGACAGAGGGAGTAAAATTTAAGCTCAATAACTATTGTTGATCTCAAAATCAGAAGGTTATATGTGTAGCAAAAAATTTCTTTCCCGTTCAGAGAGCTTAGAATTGACTGTTTCTGTTCAGTTCTGGTTAGAGTAACTTGTTATTTGCAGTCGAATATTTACCTAGTTGATTTCGCGGAGTATACACCAACAACAAGGATTTATAGTGCTTCGAGTCAAATATTTTGCGTCCACTCTTCAACCGTGCAGGTTGGAATAACCAATTACAAGGTGAAGTAGCATGTTATGTCGCAGTCGGGGGCAACTCTTCTGTCCACCAATTGTATGCGGTCTCGCCTAGTCCGCATGGAACTCGCTCTTTTTAACTTGATGTGCGAACACGTCGCAGCCTCCAACTTGAAGGGTTGGATGGTTGAGCTCTTCCTTGAACGATGGTGAATGGTTGGCTGGTTGAGTTCTTCCTAGAACGATGATGAATGATTGGTTGGTTGGAATACCGCCCGAGTTTCTCAATTGGTGAGAAACTCTTCTCATATTCTTACTTAGACATTTAGAACTTTGATAATAACTCTAGCATGGTGCTAAGAGCCTTATGTATAAGAAACACGGAGAGCCATGAGACTTTTAGAGACCTTATCGTAATGTATATTTCGAGTGCAGATTCATATAACATTCTCTTTGTGTGCCTTCATCTCTATTTATAGGCATAAGCCTCAAGAGATTCGAGATGTAGCCGTTTGAAACTAATTCAAATTTGACCAATGGAATGTTCTAACACTCCTTGCTTTTTACTTTGCAGTATTGGACTGAGTATTGCGGTAGGTAGACTTTTATACCTTGTGTCAGAATGACTCTTTTTTCCCAGTCTTAGGAATCCAAACTGATAGATTCTTAAGAACTTGGCATCTAACTCTGAATACTGCAAACTTTCAGAGTCCTCCGTCTTCAAGCCCGCTCTTTAAGAGCTTACTATTGACACATTTTATTTATCTCTTTTTGTTTGTTTGGTATCGCTAGTTTTCTTTTGTCATGTTTATGAAACTCTTTTACTGATCTCTGTTGCTCACAACTTGCCAGTTCCAGGAAGTTCAACATTGTTCGCCAACGCTGGCTTATAACAACATTCTATTACGACTGAATATACATGTACATGACTGTTAGTCCCGAGATCATAGTAATTGTACACGCAACGGAAATTTTAACACAGAAAACTTGCACTTTACAAACTGATTATTACTTACCAGTTTGTGTTTCGGAAAATTAATGTTTAGGGAGATTGCTATTAGTTCATATTTCATATATACTGCAACACTTAGTTAATTAGTGTTGAGTTTCAAGTTATTGCAAAAGGAAAGTAGTAAATAACACAATAATTTATAGAGGTTCGAACACAAGAGCCCTATGTTCTATGTTTAGACCTTAAGTCTAAAATATACTAAGTTTTTTTATGAAAAGAATCTCACGATCTATCGCAAGTTAATGAATGCCAGTGCCCACCAGTCCACATGCTCGCTTGCCCAGTCTATTGCTTCCTCTTCCGCTCAGATCTGAAGTGTGGGCATACCACGCAGTCTTCGCCTCCAGAAGTTTGGGAGCTTTAAGATTCTTCCTGTAACTGATGGTCCTTTGGCTAAATGCCCGTGAGAATCACATCTTGGAGAAAAGCTGGGACTATCCTAGTAAAAACATCAAGAAGTAAATGATAGCTGCAGAAACAACGAGCAAATAATAATTTTTACACCCGTAGGTGGTCGATCCCACAGGGACTGTGCAACGAAAAATCCAAAGTACTAGCTATAATTTCTAGGACATAGAAGTTTTAGGAAATTGGAAAAGGGGTTTTGTTTTGTAAATTAAAGATGACAGTGCAATAAAATAAAGGGTTTTGAAAATAATAAAGAAAAGCACAGATCCTAGGGCAGATAATCTAATCATCAACATGCAAATATCAATCAACTCAGCAATGGGGAAAACATAGATTTTTGTGGATTAAATTCCTTGGTTAGGCAATTAAATCCTAGATTATTAATTAGTGACTATCTCCTCTCGGTCTCAGGAACACCATATTAATCAATCTCATAATTATCTAATTATTCCTATGTAGGTGTCTTCTTGGTTGGACAGAAAACAAACATATTTAATTCTCTCTTCCTGTCAATAATCTTCATCTCTTGATCCATCAATTATTAACTATAAACCTAGATCTCAATTCACCTCTCGATCCTTATTTTAATCTAGATTATAAAATTAAATCAGAGAATAAAACCATGCTTTCATAGTTGATATCAATTAACATGCATAATAATAGAAATCATAACCGCAGAACCTGTTTAGGGTTCTAGCCACAAATCATGACTAGAATTAAAGCAAACATATTATTAAAGAACTTACAAATAAAAAGGAACCTTGAATGTCTTGTAAAAACTCCAAAGATCAATGTAATTCCAAGGTATAAACAGTATAATTTTCGTGCCTAAGAGTTCATATTTATAGAGGGAGGAAAAAAACTAATTTGAGTATTGGGTAAAAATAGCAAAAACTGCCAAAACAGGCCCAAAACAACTTTTCGGGCTTTCGTGTCGATCGACACAAATCCTGTTGATCGACAAGAATGCATAGCACAAGTTTCCGGACTTTTGACCTCTGTTTCGGTCGACACAAATCCTGTCTCTTGACACAAAAACATCTATCTGCGCAGTCTCATGGTTTTGGCTATAACTTTCGCTCCCGAACTCTGATTGACCCGATTCCAGTTGCGTTGGAATGCTAATTCAAAGATCTTTATATTTCCATGCTCCATTAGCTCAGATTCCACGTGTGGAAGAATTCGTGACTGTTTCTTTGAACATCATCTGCTTTCGGTACGGGTTTCCAATGAATTTGGCCTAAAACCTGCATAAATCACCCATCAAAGGCATAACACCCTCCAAAATAGACTCATGCACAATAATAAGTAAAAACATAACATAAATCACTTGAAACAATGGAGAAAAATATAGATAAGTGAGTATAATTATGAGCTTATCAGTAAACTTGTGCTAAAAATTAACAAATCTCGTGACCAATACGACACACGGTAAGCTAAAAAGTTAGCCTAGAATGTTAAAACCTTGAGTTTTCAATTTTGCAGAGGTCCTCTACCTGGTTTTTGATTCAGTTCTCATAACCTCTCTTATCGGGACACTTCGTCTTTATAAGCGAGGTGTGAGAAGTTTGAAAATATAGTCGTTAAGAGACATATTGGAAGATTTCCAACCGGAGCCTCTATTATGTGAAAGACAGGTTGCTTTTGCAGAAGAGTGGAAAATTCAAAATACTCATTTACCCTAATACACATATAAAAAATATCCACTTCTTATAACACATATAAAAAATACCCAAAAGTACAATTTTCAGTTAAAGTCACATGTCAATGTACTTTTTTTCAAACAACAATGATTTTTTTATTTAAATTTTATTAGCTTTATAATTTAAAATACTGGAAATATTCGGATGTTTAAAAAAAATAGAATTATAAGTTATTTGAAAAATTAGATTTTCGTAAAAAAAAATAAAAAAGTGGATCAGACCCGGTTTGGTACCGGGTCGGTTTCTGGTCTAATCCGGGTCGGTTCCGGTCAGTTCCATGATTTTTTGCCCCGATTATTGAGTCGGTTTCGGTATGTTTCACGAGTCTGACCCGGATCAGACCCGAAACAGACCCGGAATCAAACCCGGAATGAAATTACATAATATGAATTTTCAATTTTTTTTTATATCTGAAACTAATATCTTAATTACAAAATCTATTTTAAGTAATCATATCATTATCATGTAAACAATGATTGAATCAAATTTGGCAAAACCCACTTCCCCATGTAAAATTTTGTCGTTTTGTGTATTTTTTATATGTGTTATAAGAAGTGAGTATTTTTTATAAGTGTTTTATGAAAATGGGTATTTAAAAATATTTCCACTTTGCAGAAAGTCTGCACCTGTCGCTGCTTTTCTGACATAGGATATTAACTTTGTACGGTGTGTCAGAACGGCTCTTCTCAGTCAGTCTGAGGAATCGAGACCGATCCAACACCAAGATATTCATACTTTAAGTAATCTCAATTCTTAAAGTCTTGCTTCAATGAAATTCCTTCTGACTTGTTCTTCTTGACACTGAACTCGTTGTTGATAGGCTTTAAGTAAAAATGGTCTGATGATGTCATCCAATTTCCTTCATGCATAACTTTCAAACTGGTACAAGGAATGTATTTAGTTTCTTGTATCACTATTCGAGACCAAACTGGAGGATTTTTTCAGCTTGTCTTGATCGACTATGTTATAACTCGATATACATCCTATACAAATATTACATTTTTTGTACAAACTAGAATTAATCTAAAAACAACCTAAATTGGTGATTTTATACATTATTTAACACATCAAAACACAGTAAAAAGTAGGAATACTTCCTAACAATGACTTCACTAATTTTTGCGCTAATGTAACATCTAAAAACCTATCAATTCTATACATTTTAACAAAAATTTTATTGGTTTGACACATTAAAATAAAACAAATAGATAACAAATATTCAAATAATTCAAGCTTATCTAAGTTAATATCGAATAATTTCAAAACTTTTCCTTTTTCAAGTTAGTTTTGAATAAATCATAATTAATTATTCGTTTTAGTTGAATCTTGTAAATAATCATTACTTCAAAACTCTTCAAATAATCATAATTACTTAGAAACATCTTTTGCGCTAATAAAACTGCAAATGTAGACTGTAGAGGCTACACCTTCTTCACAACCACTACTATTTTTTATTATAATTATTTTTTTAAAGAGAGATGATTAACCCAAAAACTTATAATCTTTATACATAAATCGTTACCAATGAAATATATTTATAATTAATTATTTTAGTTAATTTACATATCTTTTAAGTATGTAATCTCAATAAATTATTGACATACTAGAACCACTACTTAGGTTTTGGTAAACCAAACAATTGTAGGAATTTGACAATTTAGATTATAGTTTTTCTTTTGTATGAATTAAGTAATGGTCTCAGTCACCATCGAGAAGCACCTAACAATTGACTAATCAGGAAATCATTATTAACTTGATAAAACTAAATCTGTATTTAATGTGATAAACATGATATGATTAAAACTTTATTATAGCAATGCATTGCTAAATTTTAAATTATTGGATCTAAAACAAAATTACATCACTATAAATTTTGGATTATCTATATTCTACTTAATTAATAAGTACACAAAAATTCAAATATATTACAAACCATTTATAATTATTAAAATATATTATAGCGACAAAAATCTTAGAAAACTATGTTAACTTTTCAATTTCGAATTTTTGATCCTATTATAAATGTGATGTATATATTTTAATAATACAATATATTTTACAATGTACTCCCTCCGTTCTAACTTTTAATATATATAAATTTTTTTCTGTACAAAAATTAAGGATTATTAGTGTAAGTGAAATTAATATTTTAAAATTAATTATAAAAAATTATATTTCTAGAAATGAGTCGATTTGATTTTGACATCTATATAAAATATGAAAAGAGAATAGTCTATCATAATCATAATCGTTCCGACCAAAAGTTTTTGTTTTAATTATATATATATTTTTCTATTATATTACACAAAATTAGATATAAAATAATATACAATTATAATATAAAATATAACAAAATTATATTTTTATTTTTTCATTAAAATATTTTATCTCATTAATTTATTAAATGAAATAATTGTCTTTTCCGTACAATGCTAGAATATAGATCTAGTAGTATTTGATGAAGATGAAGGGAAGACTTGTCAAATTTGCTGGCGGCGGGCGAGGGAAGTTGAATCAAGTGACCAATATTGAAACGAGTTGGGCAACTGTGCATTTTTTTTTTTTTTTGGTAAAGTGAAATAAAAATTAATGTATTGTTTTATTTGTTATGAAATGTTATTATTAAAGTTGTACATTAATTAAATTACTTATATCTTGACTTTATAAAAACTTTCTGGCACTTGCATAGTGATGTTATTGTTTAGTAATAAAACGAGTTAAATTTGAGTTAAGTATAATTGAACCACGAGCAATTAGTAAATTAAATTATTAAGTTTGTAAAACTAATATTTATAGAATTTAATATGATAAGCTTTTTTTTATATTTAAAGTTGTACGAAAAAACTGAGTTTTAAGTACAATGCACCAATATGACTAGGTATACTTAGGTATAACAGAATTTGTTTCTATTAAAAAACAATCAATATTTTAAATATAGATCTAATTAAGAAAATTTATTTCTAAAACCTTCATTAAATTCGTAAATTTTCAAGTACTGATAAAATTATAAAAGTTTGATTATGATAATAAACGACTTAAATCTGAATGTGATCGAGAAGAAAAATCAAATTCAATAGAATTACAATTGATATTTTTTTGGGGGGACAAATTCATCGTTTATGAAAACAAACATAAAAAAGAAAATTAAAAAAAAAAAAAATTGCAACACACAACTACATAAACACATACATTCATGATTCACCTATTCTTTATCTTTATTTCTTTCTCTCTTTTTACTTAAAAGTTTTTTGCTTCTTTCAATTCCTCTGTCTCCTTCTCCCGCCTAGATCGGATCCTCCAGTATCTCCATTGCCATCAACGCGCTAACCCCAAAAAACCAAAAATTGAAAAGAAGGGGAAGAAGAAGGAGGCAGAAACAGGGAGAACGGAGATTTTATTTACAAAAAAAAGTAGAATAAACAAGAAATACGAGGAGAAGAAAAAAGCCAAGCCCAGAAAAAGGGGTGGGGAAGAATCCCATAATTGACAATCACACAAAAGAAACAGGTTTGTTCATGGTCGGAATTCTGGTGTTTCATGTTGAAAGGCGGAGTCTTGGTGAGAATTTTGTTAAAGGAGAAAAATAAATGGGAAATGTGACATCGAACGTGGCTGCAAAGTTCGCGTTTTTCCCGCCGGACCCGCCGACGTACGAGGTGTACAGAGACGAGCAAGAGGGGAAGCTGGTGATGAGCGGAATATCTCCGGAAAAAAATGTGAACGTGCATTTGCTGGATACCAAAGGCGGAAATAAAATTGTGGCGACGTTTTGGAGGCACCCGGCGGGGAGGTTTACGTTGTTGTATTCTCACGGAAACGCCGCCGATTTGGGGCAGATGCAGGAGCTCTTTCTCGAGCTAAGAGCACATCTCCGTGTCAATATTATGAGGTGTGTGTTTAGTTTTTGTGATTCTTAATTTTGTGTGTGTTGTGGGTGTGACCGTGTGAGTAGATTTTGTGTGCGGATGATTTTGGGTTGTTTGAGGTGTGTGATGGGCTGCTTGAGTTTTTCGTGGTGGCGCCAAAAATTGGTGGTTTTGGCTTGTAGATGTTTCTATTGTGTAGACATGAGGTGTGTATATTTAGGTTTTGTGATTCTTGATTGTGTGTGTGTGTGTGTGTATTTTTGGGTTGTTTGAAGTGTTGTGTGATGAGCTGTTTGAGTTTCCTGTGCTGTCACCAGAAATGGGCAACTTTTTTGTGTTCATTGTTTGTTTTTCACCTTTCCTAATTAGTTGCATTTTTTAATATGTGTGTGAGATTTTTTGGGCACTGGTGATTTGAGTTTTGATATGTGGGATTTTGAATTTTGCTTGAGTTGATGGTGAAGTCTCATTCTCTTGACTACTAATAATACTAGCTGAAAAGAAGTTTGCCTGAACTTAGTGATTTCTATCTCCTCTGTCATTCGATTTAGCGGTTAAAAACAGTTGTATTTACGCATTTCTACTAATGGCTCAACATGTTACTCTAGAGTAGTTGTCTATACACCGATAAGGGATGTGTATGAACTCTTGAGAAGAGAGGGATCACCTGCATTTATCCCTATAACCTATAGCACTTCTGTTATCCTCCCCTTCCTCTTTGCAACTTGTCTGTGCCAGCATAGCTGGATTTGATCCGGTTCAACATTATGGTGATCTGATGTTTGCTCATACAGTCTAGTATAACTTAGAGTTATCCTCACTCTTATTGACTTTGTATTTTCTTTTACTTCGTTGCAGCTATGATTATTCTGGATATGGATCATCCTCTGGTAAGGTAATGACATTTTGATCCTGACATTCTATTTCACCTTAACTTGCCTTAGTGTAATGAAGAAATTCTTGATGATTATTACAGCCATCTGAGGTGAACACATACTACGACATTGAGGCTGTCTATGAATGCTTGACAAACGAGTATGGGATCAAGCAAGAGGATATCATTCTGTACGGCCAATCTGTTGGGAGTGGTCCTACATTACATCTGGCTTCTCGTTCTCCTAGGTTAAGATCTATTGTTCTCCACAGTGCAATTCTTTCGGGCATACGAGTTCTTTATAATGTTAAGGTCACTTTCTGGTTCGACATTTTCAAAGTAAGTTCTCGATCTTTCAACAGATTCTTGTGCCTCCATTGCAGATGGTGGTCTAACTGGAAATCTATGACTTTTTTTTTTGCAGAATATAGACAAAATAAAGAATGTCAACTGCCCAGTTTTAGTAATACATGTAAGAGATCTTGCAACTTTGTTCCTTTATCTCCAAAATATATTTTTAGTTTCTCTTACCAAACTCTGTAGAGCCAACTCTGGCAAAATCATAATTTAGATGGCTAGGTTTAGATATTGTGAGATTCCAACTTAATAACTTCATTGATAATTAGTTTTCGTCTTGGCTCGGGAATAAGGGATATCAAGTTTCTTGAGGAATCCTCTAACTGATGTGACTTTTTTGTTAAATCCTGTTCAACAAACATCTCTTATGCTGATATAGATGCATATACTCTGCCTTCTTTTCGGAGTTGTTGATAACCGTATACTTCTTCATGCGTTTCGTTCTAGCTGGTGATCCACACCAATTTCTTTGTTGGTTGAGCTGAATTTATGCTGACACTCTAATAGTGTGTTGTGTTTGATTCTTACACTCACTCAGATTCCATCTCTTTCTCTTGGACAAAACCAAACCTAGGAATGGACCATGCAGATAATATGTTGCTCCTTTAGGCTAAAAACCTCTGATTAACATCGCGTATTAAATCACCTTTCGAAACACTGGCTAGCTACAATCTCTACCATTAGGACACTGGCAGAAAAGCCAACAGAGACAAAATTGATATCCTGATCTACTGCAGAATTATGGAAATAACTCAAGCTGTAGATCATTTTATAACAATGGCCCAAGACCTTTTCCATGAAGGATTTTGTTCCTACCCTTCCCCTCTCACTACGTGATCATGATTAACTACTCGTGCTTAAGGTTTCACTACGCGCTGGAGACATTCACGACTTGATATAAGCTCATGGAACTTCACTGTGGGAAAGGTGAAACAGAAACTTAGGCTTCACACTCTGTGTGGTGTCTGGTTTCTTCATTAAGATGAATGCTCGTGTTGCTGATATTCTTCGTGATGATTCATTCATACGCCTGAAACCTGAGCATGGATGTGTTCTTGCAGGGTACAAATGATGACATTGTCGACTTCTCACACGGGAAGCGACTATGGGAGCTTGCAAAAGAGAAATATGATCCATTATGGGTGAAAGGCGCCGGCCACTGCAACATAGAGACATTTCCAGAATACATCAAACACTTGAGGAAATTCGTAAATGCAATGGAAAAACTCTCCTTCTCCAACAGAAACAAGCCACAAACTGATCCTGGCCCGACCGCGACACAAGTCAGAACCAACAAATGCTTGATGTTTGGAAGAAGATGAAACTCTTCCATTCATGAATAACAGTTGCTAGCTCACTCATGTGCATTCTGCAAGGGGCCCGGCTCGTCAAGAACATGCAATTCAGCTGCAGACTGTGTGTAGGGGGGATGAAGATGATTGAGTCCCATCTCGTGTATACTAGAGTGTTGTTGTTCAGGTGCAAGAGTTAGTGTAGTAGTGATAGATTTCACTCATATGCAATTCATCTCGTCTCTGCATATAAAAACGACGTCGTTGTGATGTAGTTGTAACATTTATATTTGATCTCCTGTGTATATAGATACAGCTGCTATAGGAGTTGTGTCCATATCTTTTTTGCATGCATTTTCTTGTTGATTAAATACACTTGGTTTTTTAACATGCTCACTTTATTTTTATTTTTATTTTTGAGGTTATTGAATAGATTGATTGTGTATTTGTTGCACAAGACATCCAAAAATCATCTTTTTTTAAGATATTTTATTTAGAGTTTTTTTAATAAAGTTATTTACTGTTTTTATTTAACAATGTCAAATCATAGGGACGAGTTTTTTATAATGTCAAATATAGAGAGAGTAGTGATTATGTGAGAATGAATCTTAGTATGAGAAATGAGAATAAATTTCGGTCGTTTATATCTCCAGATCAACGCACTAGATTAAATTAAAAAATGCGGTATTTTATTTTGAATATTCTGCATTAAAGGATAATATAATAATTATATACAATGAATGATAATTTTAATGTCTGCATTTTAATTATGATTTTGTTCATTTTAATGGTAATATCCTGCATTAATAGTATATTGCGAAATAAAATGCTCTATATCTCTATTTACGATATTTTATCTTCAATATTGTGCATTTTATCTTAGCGAGCATGCATTATATCTCATTATAAAAAAATAAAAATTAATCATTCTAATAAGAAAGATTACATGTATCAAAATATGGATATCCAAATCTAATCTAATATGAAAAATATTGTTATAAATAAGAAAAATGATCTTATTTTTAAAATTCAAATATATCTTTCTTTAATTTATTTGAATATTTTTTTTATTGACTATTCAAATAAATCATCATCTTATTAGAAAAAAAATAGTATTTTATAAAAAAAAAGACAAAACAATTGGGAAAATAAATAAATAAAATTAACGATAGAAGCAAATGAGGAGGAGATAACATAACAACAAATGACTGTGATACGTGTGTTTGCCACCACATTGACAACAGACTTTTTGCGGCTGAATAGACGAAAATTCTCTTTAACTGAATACTTGAACTCCATTTTTCTTATCCTTGGGACTCTGAATCTGACAATGAAGAACTCGTGTGGCCATGGTCTTCGATGGGAGTCTTACCATATACTTCCTCTGTCCCGATTATTTGGTTTATATTTTCTTTTTGGTATGTCCCATATATTTGGTTCACTATCTAAATTTGGTATTATTTTTTATATGAATTTATAAAAATACCCTTGAACTATATTGTAAATAACACACAATTAATAGGATCCATTATTGATAGTTGTTGCTAAATAAGGGTAATTCAAGAAGAGTGTTCAAATATTTAATGCATTCATAAATGATTTCTGACATTCGTGCAAGTTGAAAGTGGACCAAATAATTGGGATGGAGGGAGTATATATATATATATATATATATATATAT
>JAPKLW010007250.1:0-15463 GCA_026898455.1 Plectranthus barbatus
TGTCCTTGCATATGAGAACATTAATAGGATAGATAGATGGATTGGGATTATGCGGGAATTTGTTTGGTTTGCTATAGTGAGTATTAGATGTATCCTATTATTTAGGGAATTATGAAAAATATTTTAATATTTCTTAATTATTAAATTATATTTTAATGTTTTATTAATTAAAAATATTTTTTGTTATGAAAAATATTTTAATATTTTATTTATTACTAAATTATATTCTTATATTTGATTCTATTAATATAGATTCTATCAAATATTTAATCGATAACTAATCAAAATTGGTGAAATATTGGGATATTTTTCATGAAAAGATATTTTTAATTGAAACTTAAAAAGTACTATTAATTTTATTCCGCCGCCAATCTGCTTTCACCCCGCCGCGCCATTCTTCTCTCTGTCGTTCGCCCTGGTCCATCTCTTTTCCGCCGCCGCCGTTCCTCCATCTCGCGGCCCCTCTATCTCGTCGATATCCCTCCCCAGATCTGACCTCTCCGGCCATTCTGCCGCCAATATTCTTCCCGGCCGTCTGCCACCACCGATTACTTGAAGATTGCTGCAAGTTTGGTATAATCACTTGGTTTTTGCGGATAACTGTGAGTTTTTTTTTGCTCGTTTATTTCAATTTACATATGTAAGAGTGGGATCATTAGTTTTACTTCGAGAAAATATTGGTGTACGGATATGATATCCGGTTGGCTAAACTGAAAGCGCAGTCAAAAAAAAAAAAAAAGGTTTGGTGATTCATAAACTTGAATATGCAATAGAACAACTCATTCATATGTTTTCATTAAATATATATATATTTTTTTGTTTTTTGTTAATTTCAATCAGTTTTGTTGCAGGAAGAATGTGTTGGGTAGCAAACAATTTGTCCAACATTGGAGAAGGAAAGAAAAATTTCCTTCTATAAAATAGAGTCCAATAACTCCATTAGTATGAGGCCTTTTGGGAGATGCCCAAAAACAAATCCGTGCGGGCTTGTGCTCGGCCCAAAGCGGACAATATCATACTAATGTCGGAGTCTCGGTTCCCAACAATTGGTATCGGAGCCCAGTTAAGGGTGTTTATTATCTGCTTATCGTATGCTCTGTGTTTGCCACTAAAGTGGATCCTACACATCAGAAAATAAGTTAGATTAATTTTCATCCTTCGAGGGTTCGTCAAGTACTGTTCACCGAAATTTTGTCGGTGGTACTATTCACGTCGGAATAGTGTCAACGGGTCCCACGCTGAACATCATGGAGGCCAGAACAAGCAAGATGGTCAGTCTCAGTGGCACAAACTACCACATCTGGAGAAGAAAAATGAAGGATCTCCTGTATGTGACGAAATTGCATTTACCAGTGTTTGGTAAAAGCAAGCCCGAAGGCAAGACCGACGAAGAGTGGAAATTTGAGCAGGAGCAAGTGTGTGGATACATCAGACAGTTTGTCGATGACAATGTCTACAACCACATTTCTGAAGAAGTTGATGCGAAGACTCTATGGAACAAGCTTGAGGAGCTGTACGCTTCTAAAACCGGCAACAACAAATTGTTTTACCTGACGAAACTGGTGCAAATAAGATACCATGAGGGTACCTTTTTGGCGGATCACCTGAATGAATTTCAAGGGATCGAAGCACAGTTGTCAGGAATGGGCATAAAATTAGATGATGAAGTGCTTGCTTTATTAATGCTAGCCTCATTACCAGATTCTTGGGAAACTCTGAGAATCTCACTTACAAATTCTGCCCCAGATGGCAAAGTGACCCTGGAATATGTCAAAGGTGGAATCCTGAATGAAGAAATGCGACGAAGAAATCAAGGTGCTTCTTCATCACATTCAGATGTTCTTGTTACAAATTCCAGGGGGAGAAGTGAGAGCAGGAGGCCGAAGCAGAGAAGTACAAGCAGAGGAAAGTCAAACAAGTATGCCAACGTTGAATGCCATCACTGTAAACAAAAGGGTCACATCAAACGATTTTGCCGACAACTCAAGAAGGAAAAGAGTAATGGCAAAAGAGGAAAAGATGATGGAGGCAGTGATGATGATGCAAATGCTGTCGAAGAGTTCAACATCGTGTATGATGATGAACTAATCAATCTCACAACAAACGAAACCTGTTGGGTGATTGATAGTGGAGCTACCATTCACGCAACATCTCGAAAGGAGTTTTTCTCATCCTACACACCAGGAGATTACGGTGTTGTAAGAATGGGAAATCAGTACATTTCAAAAATTGCAGGAAAAGGGGATGTTTGCTTGGAGACAGAGAATGGTACCAAACTTGTTCTAAGAGATGTCAGGCATGTTCCAGACATACGCATGAACCTGATCTCTGTTGGGAGATTAGAAGATGAAGGTTTCTGCAATACCTTCTATAATGGCCAATGGAAGCTCACCAAAGGTTCCCTTGTTGTGGCGAGAGGTAGAAAAGAAATGAAGCTGTATAAACTACAGGCGAAGCTCTCCCAGGATATTGTAAATGCAGTGGAGAATGAAAGTGCCATTGAATTATGGCACAAGCGCCTTGGTCACATGGGTGAGAAGGGAATGAAGAGTTTGGCCAGGAGAAATGTCCTACCTGGATTGGATCAAGTTCAATTGAAGCAGTGTACTGATTGTCTAGCAGGAAAGCAAAACAGGGTCTCTTTCAAAAGCTCCCCTCCGTCACGAATGGCGAATATGCTAGATTTGATTCACTCAGATCTATGCGGTCCAATTGAAAAGTCACTCGGTGGTGCTCAATACTTTGTGACTTTTATTGATGATCATTCAAGGAAGACGTGGGTCTACCTTTTGAAGAGAAAGGACCAAGTGTTAGATGTTTTCAAACAATTCTTAACACTGGTGGAGAGGCAAACCGGCAAGAAGCTGAAGTGCATCCGCACAGACAATGGGGGAGGGTACACTGGGCCGTTTCATGTTTTCTGTCAACAACATGGAATTCGACATCAGACTACACCGCCGAAAACACCGCAGTTGAATGGTCTTGCTGAGAGGATGAATAGAACTTTAATGGAGAGAGTGAGATGCATACTCTCACATGCAAAGTTGCCCAAGACGTTCTGGGGAGAAGCTCTACTAGCAGCTGTTCACGTGTTGAATCTTTCACCATGTGTCCCTCTACAGCATGATACTCCAGAAAGAGTATGGTCAGGAAAATATACTTCCTACGATTATCTGTGGGTGTTTGGGTGTAAAGCTTTTGTGCACATACCCAAGGATGAAAGATCAAAGCTTGATGTCAAGACACGAGAATGTGTGTTTATTGGCTATGGTCAAGATCAACTTGGCTATAGGTTTTACGATCCAATCCGGAAGAGGCTTATCAGAAGCCGTGATGCTGTGTTTGTTGAAGATCAAACTATTGAGGACATTGAAAAAGCTCAGAAAGATGTCTCTGAGTATAATGGAAGTTCAACAAACTTGAATTTAATTCCTCCAACGACGGTGCCAAGGGAAGTTGGAGATGAAGTACAAGATGATCAGCCTGAGGCAGGTGATCATGATGCTCCCCTGGAGGCTGAACAGAAAATGTCAACGATGATGGTGATAATGATCAGCCTCAACAACCACCAGCAGGAGATTCACCAATCCGCACAAGATCTGGCAGAACTGTGCGACAGTCCACTAAATACCCCAGAAATCAGTTTGTGTGCATAACTGATGAAGGAGAGCCGGAAAGCTTTGAAGAAGCTATGTCCGATGATCACAAGAAGGAGTGGAATGCTGCCATGCAAGATGAGATGAAATCATTGCATGAGAACAAGACATTTGAGCTGGTGAAGTTGCCTAAAGGCAAGAAAGCTTTGAAGAACAGGTGGGTGTTCAGAATCAAGAAAGATGAACACGATCGCGAACCACGATTTAAAGCAAGACTAGTAGTCAAGGGATTCAGTCAAAGGAAAGGGATAGACTTTGACGAAATTTTCTCACCGGTGGTGAAAATGACATCCATTCGTACTGTTTTGGGGTTAGCAGCAAAGCTCGACCTGGAGATCGAGCAGATGGATGTGAAGACTGCCTTCCTTCATGGTGACTTGGAGGAGGAGATATACATGGAGCAACCAGAGGGTTTCGAAGTTAAGGAAAAAGAGGATTATGTGTGCAAGCTAAACAAAAGCTTGTATGGCTTAAAGCAGGCACCCAGACAGTGGTACAAGAAGTTTGAGTCAGTTATGGGGGAGCAAGGCTATAACAAGACTTCTTCAGATCACTGTGTATTTGTTCAGAAATTCTCTGATGATGATTTCATTGTTCTATTGCTCTATGTAGATGATATGCTGATTGTTGGCCAGAATGTTACCAGGATCAACGGCTTGAAGAAGCAGTTAAGCAAGTCTTTTGCTATGAAAGACTTGGGGCCAGCAAAGCAGATCCTTGGCATGAGAATTACCAGAGACAGGAATGCCAAGAAGTTGTGGTTATCACAAGAGAAGTACATTGAGAAGGTACTTCAGAGATTTAACATGGAAAAGGCTAAAACAGTTAGTTGTCCTCTTGCTAACCATTTTAGATTGAGTTCCAAGCAATGCCCTTCTACTGATCGGGAGAAGGAGGAGATGGATAGAGTTCCATACGCTTCAGCAGTTGGAAGTTTAATGTATGCCATGGTTTGTACACGGCCAGATATTGCTCACTCAGTGGGAGTTGTGAGTAGGTTTCTTTCAAATCCTGGAAAGGAACATTGGGCTGCAGTAAAGTGGATTTTCAGGTATTTGCGCAGTACTTCCAAAATGTGTCTATGTTTTGGAAATGAAAAACCTGTGTTAGTTGGTTACACAGATGCAGATATGGCTGGCGATGTTGACTCGAGAAAGTCTACATCAGGATACCTGATTACTTTTGCAGGGGGAGCTGTGTCATGGAAATCGACACTACAGAAGTGTGTCGCACTATCAACAACTGAAGCAGAGTTCATCGCAGCAACTGAAGCCTGTAAGGAGGTGCTGTGGATGAAGAAGTTCTTAAATGAACTTGGATTTCAGCAGGAGAAATATCAATTATTTTGTGACAGTCAGAGTGCAATTCATCTTGGGAAGAATTCCTCCTTTCATTCAAGATCAAAACATATCGATGTGAGATATCACTGGATCAGGGATGTTTTGGAGAAGAAGCAATTGCAGCTTGAGAAGATCCACACAGATGAAAATGGATCAGACATGTTGACTAAGATTTTACCAAGAGAGAAGTTTGAATACTGTCGATCAGAGGCTGGAATGGTGGATCCCTCCATGTGATGGGAGGGGGAGATTTGTTAGGTGACCTAATTTGTTAGGTGTGTTAGGTCCCAACACATGGTAGGTGGGATGTGTTAGGTTAGGGATAAATTAGCAAATTCACACACTAATTTTTTCCTATAAATAGGCACATCTTCTCCTTCATTTAAACACACCAAGAGAGAAAGAAAAGAGAGAGAAAGAAAAGAGAGAGAGAAAGAAATTTGTGTAGGAAAAATTAGTGGGGTAATTTTTCTTACGGGGGAGTGATAAAATTAGTGTTGAAAATATTTTGGGTATTTTCGGGAAACACTTTGAGTGTCACTATTTTGGGTCTGTTCCCAAACCTCTCTTTGTACCTACTATTATTTTATAGTGGAAGAATCGATCGGAGTTTGTCCCGTGGACGTAGCCTATTTAAAGGTGAACCACGTTAAATCTGGTGTCGTTTATTTTGTGTCAGCTTGTTCATTTTATTTATTTATCTGCTGCGATACCTGGGCCCAACAACTGGTATCAGAGCCCAGGTTCGGGCTGCGGAAGAGACCGAGTTTGTGGTGGACTATGGTGCATGTGGGAGCCCTCAATTGCCGAGTGGAGATCGTCCATGAGTGCCTTGTGTCGAAAGCTTCCTGACAGGTGGTCAGACGGCGAGTTCCGTGGGTTAACGGCGGTGCAAGATGAAGTGACAGATCTATTAACTCGAGGGGAGGCCACGGATATGTGGGCCATTGGTTTGAGGGGAGGATTGTTGGGTAGCAAACAATTTGTCCCACATTGGAGAAGGAAAGAAAATTTTCCTTCTATAAAATAGAGTCCAATAACTCCATTAGTATGAGGCCTTTTGGGAGATGCCCAAAAACAAATCCGTGCGGGCTTGTGCTCGGCCCAAAGCGGACAATATCATACTAATGTCGGAGTCTCGGTTCCTAACAGAATGATGATCGGGATTTTCTCGACTTCTGTTATGGCGATTTTAACATGGCGGGTTTTCCGTTCATTCTTAATGAGAAGGAAAAGAAGAGCAGACTATTTATGCAATGTATGTTTGCTACTTCTTCCCCCCAGCCATTTATGATTAACCAAACACTCTCAAAGCTTTTAATTTAGTTTTTCAATATCACATTATCACATTCCCTGCTTCAATAGGGTGATGACTTGATCAGCCAACTCCCAGATGATGTTCTTGTTTTAATCATTGCTCGTATTCCTACAAAAACTGCTGTAACCACGAGTATTCTGTCAAAGAGGTGGAGGAATCTTTATAAATCTTTGTCTACCATCAAACTCAGTTGCATCGATCTAATGCGAATGTGTCCTTGTGATGATTATCCTCATAACTCTAAGCTTGACTTCGAATCCATGATTCATAATTTCTTTTTAGCAGCCGGTTTGATTAAACCAAAGGATAACCGATTTGAGCAATGTATTCATTATGTAGGAAAGTCGAAAGTTAAGAAACTCAAACTCTATTTCCATCCATGCTTTTGCTGCCCCAAGACTAGTTTCTCATGTGACCTTATCTCTGAAGTGCCCACCTTGAAATACCTTGAATTGGGTTGGTGCATCTCTCAGCTGCCAAAACTGAAAGGCAAATGGAACTCCCTTACAACCCTGTCACTAGCAGTATGTACAGTAGCTCCTAGTTTCTGGGAATGCATTTTATCGAATTGTCTGAACCTCGAATCACTGTGGATATATTGTTGTAACTGTCCTCCGAAGTTATGCATCCGGGGTCCCAGCCTCCGGTTGAAGACTCTGAGTATAGCCTCTTGTGAAAGTATAGAGGAGATAGAGCTGCACGCCAGCAATCTCTTTGAGTTTGAGTATAGAAGCTACAGAATGGCTAACTTAGTGTTTGATTATGTGCCTAAGCTGGAGATTTTGTGTATGTCTTTGACATCTTTTGCTACTGGCACTCGACGATGGGCTAATATGATGCCTTACATTTTTGGGGAAGTTGCTAAATATGTTCCCAACCTCAAATTCTTAACGTTTGCCACTAAACCTGATTTCAATCAGGTAAAGCACTTTCTTTAATAAAGATTTGTGATATACTGATACTGATGTGTAATATTGTTGCTTTTATTGTTTTTTGAGGGTATGTTGATGGGAAGATCAAGATTTGGGAAGCTTAGAGTACTAGATATGACTCTTGATTGGAAACCAACACCAATCAATCTACTGGAGCTCACTCCCTATCTGGAGAGTTGTCCAGTTCTTGAGGAATTGCTATTGAATGTGAGTTTGATTTTCTTTACATATTTTGTAGAGAGGTTGTGATGAATTTGTGTGGCATGCAGTTACCCCGAATGGGTGGAGAGGTGGTTGGTGCTGTGAATGTGAGTAATCAAGTGATTGGGATGAGGAAACTGAAGAAAGTGGAGATAAATGGATTTCGTGGAACGCATAATGAGATCGAGTTTGCGTTGTACATATTAAAAAATGCATCCTCCCTCCACCAAATGTGTATTATTATTAGATACTACAAGGAATATATAGGACCTGGGCAATGGAGAGCATGTCCCTGGTATAAAGAAACTTGTGAAGATAATATCAAACAAAGTTTGTTAGGTCAAGCTCTTTCTCCTACTGCAGAATTCATTATTCACCATCGATTTTGATTGATTGTTTTGGTTTTGATTCTGTTAAAATCTTACATTCTCCCTACAAAATTGGCTTGGACAGGAGAGAAAAATTTTCACCATTATAACGTAATATACGCCCAAGTTTCTCCAATTGATGTGATATGCTTTAACAAATTTTTGTGCTCTTTTTTTTTTTTTTTTATGAAATTTGTAATTTTACAATGAATTATTAATAGTTACTTCCTCCGTTCTGTCATATTAGACGTGGAGAAAGATGGCATAATGACCAATATCAGATTTGAAAATGAACTTTAAAGATACATTATTTAATAAATTATTGTTAAAATACACATTAACCTTAATTTAAAAAGTCAAATTGAATAATAGGGGCAATTGAAAATTTCAATATTGGAGTCAAATTTCAAAAAATTCGAAAATAGCAACATGGTTACAAGTTTCTCACCCAATCACTTCCTATAAATATACACTTGGAAGTGATTTCCAAAAAATACAAACTAACCTAAGAAAAAGAATCCAGACATCTCAGATTCAACCAAAAAAGAGATTATTTTATATTTGTTGGAGAATTCAACAAAGAACAACCCTGCAAGGGGATGCTGAATGAAGCAACAACCAAGTTTGATTGCTCCATAACATCAATTTCAAGGATATGGAAAGCTGCAAAATAAGCAAGATCAAGAGGTGAGGTTTTACAAGTGATAGACAAAAGACATGCTAGAATCAGAAATCTTAAACATGAGGTAAACTATGATCAAATTGTTGAAGTTCATTATCAGAAAAGAGGTTCAATAAGAGCACTTGCTGATAGCATAAACATTCCTAAGTCTACTGTGGGAAGATGGGCTAAAATGAACCTGATCATAACACACACAAATGCAATTAAACCATATTTAACACCTCCAAACAAACTGTTACATAAATGAGAAATGATCTTACCTAACCAAAACACACGTAGATAATATTTGACACATTCTGAATCTGAGCCACATAGGACATGCAAGAGCAAGAAATTCATCCTTAAGGTAATGCTCATGTGTACTATCAGTCGGCCCCTATTTTAAGAACAGGGGGTGTGTTATTTTTTATGGTAAAATTGGAATTTGGTCGTTTATTGAAGAGCTTGCAGCTAAAAGAAACAAGAAGAAAAGAGCTGCTGGTACATTAGAGATCAAGCCAATACAATATATATTACTAAGGAAGTGATAAAACATTATCTAATCAATAACAAACATCAATAGTCTTGAAACAATGACACTAAATAAGGTGTTTCTATCCTTACAATATTTTTTTCCTATAGATAATGAAGGTCAGAGGTTGCAACAACTATAAACTGCCACATATGAAGAATGATGCATTGTTATTGTAAAATGTTTCACTCACAAATTTAGAGATACCATTGAAGTTGGTTAAACAATATCTAGATTTCTTGAATGAAGCTGAACATGAAACAAATTATATTGAAGGGCTCATTACATATTTGAGGATTGCATTTTCTTTTTTGTAAAGCATAGATATGATAGTGTTTCAAGTTAAATCATATGCAGTTTGCCTTTTTTGTAAAGCATATGTGGGTTCTGATTTTTGTAAAGCACATTTTTTGACTAAATGAAAAGCATGGACTATGGTTTGTAATTCTACAACATAAAACAACACAGTCTCAAGAAACCATTTTAAATTGGTCAAACACATTTCACGCAATAAATGTATCATGAATTTGTTCAGGGTTGCAAATTTGTGTCAACAATTTATAATCAATTCAGGTTATCACCTATTTTCCCATAGTAGAACATAGATATCCCACATATTTCATCCCATCACATTAGAACAATTTACATTCATTTAAGGTTATCACAAATTATGCCACAGATTCAATAACGTAGCCATCTTTACAGACAAATTACATATGCCACATATTCAATAACACAACCATCTTTACCACAGATTCAATAAAGCAACCATCCCATCACATATGCCACAGATTCAACCATCAAGAAATAATAAACTTGCGGAGAAGTAAAACTAGAGAGAAATGATCGAATGTTAGGGAACCGAAAGTCCCAAAATTGTCAAACAACGACCATCTTCATCTCCACTGGAAAAGCCAAACGGTGTGTTTCCATCGCCGGCCACTCCATCTTCTTCTACAATCTCCATATCATCCGGACCGCTCAGAGAGCTAAGCAGCATAGGAATTTCACTATTTAGGCAGGATGCATCGCTGCAGAGCCACCATGCCGTCGAGCTTGCAACGACAACAAACCCATCGTCAGCTACAAAGTTGTTGCCTGCACACGTGACCGTCGAGCCTGTAGTGACAATAACCCCATCGTCGATTACAGAGTCTTCACCTGCACGCATGACCGTCAAGCCTGCGGCGACCACCGTCCCATAGTCGGCTACAAATTCGTCACCTATATGTGTGACCGTCGAGCCAGCGAAGACAACAACCCCATCATTAGTTCTTGAGTCATCACCTGCACACTTGACTGACGGTGAGGGCGAGTGAGGTGCCATCATCACGGGTTTGGGGAAAAACGAGTGACGTATCATCATCGCGGTGGTGAGAGGATGCGATAAATCAGAGAAAATGAGAGGAGAACGGCAGTGGAATTAGTGTTTCCAGTAGAGAGAAGCAAAGAGAATTTAGATGCGGCGCACAAATAAGGATGGGTGTGTTTTAGGGTTTGAGAACTTCTTGTTAATTTTAATTAGGGATTGTTAATTTTTTTCTATTTTCGAAAATAACTTTAATAAATGGGACAAACCAACAAGGAATATATGTCTAATATGATAGGATGGGGAGTATTTATTTATATTATAATTAAATGTTCGTACATTTGATTCAAATCCAAGATTAACCTTAAAATATAAAACATTTGCAATTAACCTTTTCTTTTATGCTCACTTTCTTCGACAAAAGTAGACAGGAGGATTCTGAGATTTGGCCCAAATTCGTCGGAATTTGTAAGACCGATCTCAAATTAGAGTTTGATGAGGTCTTTCTCAATGTTTGATATGGAGATTCACGAAGACACACTAGAGGATGTCAGAAGAGACATAATAAGACTTTTTCAAATGCCCTGATTTACATTGAATTAGCCCACCCCCATCCCCACCCCATGATTTCTGGTGTTACTCAGATGCTGCGAAAGTAGTGAAAGAAAAGGGTATAAAACTTCCTGCATTAGCTAAATCTAAATCGCTTAAAGAGTTTCATATTTTTTTACTATATTTTTATATGAAGAATATTAGGTAGACTCGTAGCAAAATGAGTTGCTTCTAGTTTATGTTTGTGAAGTTAGACATCGTAACTAGTATCTTGAAATTGAAATCAAAGAAACAAAAGCTTTTGAATTCGCAACATTACTTCTTCCAGACCATTTCCAAACTTAGCTCTACATAATTTTGATAAAAACAAACCATTAATGACTAGTGTTGTGCAATCGGTCGGGTCAGGCCAAATCCGACCCGAAACCTTATACCCGAACCTCAACCAAAACCCGACCCCCTCACCCAAAATTCGATCGACGCACCCTCTCACCTGACCCATCACCCAATCCAAAGTTCGTTCGGATGGGTCGGGTTTCACCCAATTTTTGAAAAAAAAGTAGACGCAGCAATGGACGATGATGGCCGGCGAAGGGGGCGACTTGGTGTGCAAACAGATCAGCACCGACTAGGGAGTGCACGTAGGAGAACGGAGGCCGCGAGTGGATGAGATGACAGTGGCCGCACGGGCGTGTTGGGTGGTGCAACTGTGCAGCACAACAGAAGAGATGAGTCGCGAGGGTGGCAGGCTAAAGTGTGAGCAGTGAACCAGGGGGAAGACGAGGACGGAGGGCAAAGGGGGACGAGATGTTTGAGTGTCGACGATTTTATTGGTGAAAGTAAAGATTAGGGTTTGGGAATAATTGGGGTATGTATTATTATATGTTTGTTATATAATATATTATATTATTTTTTTCATATTATTAGTTCAGTCATGTCGGGTTGCACCCGAACCCGAACCACTCCACTCGCCACCCGACCCAACATCTCATCGGGTGATGATTCTTAACCCAACACCCGACCCGACAACAGCAGACCCGACCCAAATTCATCTGATTGGATCAATTTTTTGGGTGCGGGTCGGGTTTTGCACACCCTTATTAATGACAAAGCAAAAATAAAACGAAAGCTCAAGTATGGCTTCATCAAAGGCTTGCTTGGCGTTGGCAAGCCCTGCCAATGGTACACAACCACATTGCGGATAATCGTATGCAATGATATTAGTCTATTTTAAATAAATTATATCATGGGATGAAAGTTTGGTACTAATAAACATCACTTTCGTGCGGCTTTAGATCCAGTCCTAAGCAGTATTGTCCAAAACTCCTAGGGAGAAAATATTTATAGAGGGAGAGAACACTTTAAGAATGCTAAAACTCTTATAACTTGAAAATACTTACAATTTGATTCGTGGAGTTGGTTGCAAATGTGAGGGGAAATGTCATTTTTATAGCCACCAAGGGTCATTCCCTAAGGTTCTACAAAGTTCCACTACATATTATATTTTAGAGATTTATACTATATTCCTACAAGTTTTCGCAACATTCTAAAGACTTCCATACTCTTTTATTCTAATCTGGAAGGTTGCACATTCTTCTGAGACGCTCCGCGTCCTTCTGGATTGTTCTGCATCCCTCACTATCCTTCTACATCCTTCTAGGTCATTCCACAACCTTCTATATTCTTCCGGAAGGTTCCACTTGCATAATTTTTGTAAAAGTCTAAGGGCATCAAGATGATTCCGAGATGTTGCGAAACCTCTTAGTTTTCTTTCATACATGACACTAACATATAACGAACTCGATAAAAAATAGTTTTTCCCATGAACCCCTTTTCCAAATAATAGCTATTTTATGCATTTATTACAAAATACGTTTACTCGTTTGCACTTAAAAATATCATAGGTTTGCAACATCACCAAGTTTTACCCATTTCTTAAACAATAATTTATTATTATTATTATTATTATTATTATTATTATTTTATTTTTTTTTTCCTCAGTACAAAGAGGCCAATTATATTTCAAGCAATCAAGAATGTAGAACACTATTCACAACATTTATTTATTTCTCTAAATTTTATGATTCTCTGTTTTCATTTTTTTCATATTGCATAAACTATAATTTTACTACTTAGAGAGATAGAGAGAGCACCTCTCATGAGAATTCAAAATCTCGTAGTAGAAAACAGAGAAGTTAAGAGTCAATCCAAGTCTAACGGGATGTGTAGGGGCAAAATCAGTGGAAACAGAACTAGTGGCAGCCTGAAATTAAGTTCCTTCAACCCTTATAATACCTGCTCGCTAAGAAAAAATATCTGCGAGAAAATGATTTTGGTCCTAAGCAGCTCAAAAGAGTCAAATTTGAAGATCAACCGCTTTGAAATCACTTGTTGGTCCCAAATCAGAAGATTACATGCACAACGAAAATAATATGTTACTCGTTAGGGCTCAGAACTGACTGTTCCATCGGTTAGTTCTGGTAATCGAAAAACTTGTTAATGACGGTCATATCTTTACTAGCAAGTTGTTGGGTTTCAAATCAATGAAAGTAAAAGCGAGACAGGTAAGAGACAATAATTTTATAGTGGTTGAAAGTCTAAAGTCCAACGTCCACTCTTCAACCGCGCAAGTTGAAACACACTTGGACTTGTAACAAGAGGATATAGCACGATCTATCGCAGTTGCGGGCAGCTCTTCCGTCCACCGCCTGCTTACTCGTCCACCAAGAACTCGTCCGCTCAGCTGATGTGCAAACACATCGCGCAACCATCAACCAGAAGGGTTGGATGATTGAATTCTTCCAAGAACATTGATGATAGTTGGTTGAAGTAACTCCTTGAATTCTTACTTGCATAGTAAGAATTTCGACAGAGAACTCTAGCAAGATGTTAAAAGTCTCGTGAAAGCTACGAGAGTTGAGAACTTTGAAAGCTTGAAGTGTAAGAAAATTATCGTAGTTGGTTTAATGGAGTTGGTTGTGGTGACATTCTCTCTGTGTGTCTTATCCTCTATTTGTAGGCATGAGCCTTGAGAGGAGAGAGATGTAACTCTTTGAAATAATTTATATTCGTTTAATGGGAAGTTTGGCGACACCATACTTTATGCGTTGCCGTACTCTATGGCAAACTGTGGTAAGTGGAGACCAAACTTGTATCAGAATGACTCTTTCCAAATTTTAAGAATCCAAACTTGATGATTCCTAACTAAGACACTTGACCTTTTGTCTCTTTTCTTATGGTGCAGACTTGTAGAGATTTCTCCGTCTTCAAATCTGTTCATTTAAGAGCTAACATCTTTTACATTCTCTTTGTCTCTAGAGAGTTTGATCTCACAAGTTTGTTTATGTTGGCTCTGGGTAATTCGTAGCTGATCTCCGCTACTGGCAAGTTGCTAGTTTTCAGGCACTTCAGATCCAAACTTGTGAGATATCTAGCTCCTATTACAATTCGATAAACTTATACAAGACTTTACAAGTTGAACTATTCTCATATCTAGAGACTGTCAGCTCTATACATTAAAGCTGACAACTTATTGGTTTGACACATCTAAACTAAATTAAAATGAAAATAGACAAACAGGTCTTTGAAAGATTATATAGTAGCATTCAAGAACCGTGTGTTACAAATTCTCAATTTTTCGAATGTCTATTATCGGGGTGTGTTTTTAAGCGGGTTGAAAAGATAATTGAGGGTGCAGATACAAGAAACATCCATCAAGGATTACTCCACAACTATTCACATGGCCCAAAAGATGAATCGAACGGCGAGTCCGACCAAGAATCCAACATGCATTCCATTCAGTGGCCGCACTCCAATTCCAATTCTGGAGGGTGATCAACACAAATGGAGGGCATAAATAATATGTCTCTTACAACTACGGCGGCTAGACGATAAATTCACGTAGCTTTTAAAAAACCACAGTCGAAGAACATCATAAGCATCTCGTAGCAGGGACATGCTTTCAATATGTCAAAGATATATTCCTACACATCGTTTCCTTTCATGAATATTGTTGTCCATGATGATCGGGAGCGTACGTGAGGATCTATTCAACAGTTCGTTAGTGTTTGAGAAGCAGGGAAGAAAGCGTGGGGTCCATTGGATGACAACTAGCTACAACAACTATCTTAGAATCAATCTTGAGGACAATGTTGTTCGACACGGGGAGCAATTGTTATGAAACTGTTTTCATTTAAGTTAGCCTTTTTATTATTAGTCTTTTTTTCTTATCTAATTAGTAATTTAAAATCTCGACAATGTTCGGAGAAATCTAGCTTATCGGACACATGCAAAATACTTTCATCACTCATCAGTACAACCTGAGTATGAGACTTATTTTAAGAATACTTTAATTGTAAATGAAAATAAATTTACTTAAATTTACATATAAAATATTCTCGGAATATTTCAATCACATGATCTCTTAATCAATGACAAAACACTTCTACCACTACGCTTTGAGAATACTCAATTGTTTTTTCTTATAACATCCTAGAATGACACATCAAAGATAATTCAATAATGAATATTTTACAGTGAAGATTATAAATTTTACTTTATGTATAAGTCAACATTAAAATTTGTCTTAATTATT
>JAPKLW010007251.1:3947-15461 GCA_026898455.1 Plectranthus barbatus
GCACGGGCACGCATTGGAGCGTGATTAATTATTTTGCATCTATCAATAGCCTAGTCCTGAAGTCTTTTTTTGCTCCTTCTGGAACTTGTCTTGACAATAAAATTGCTGACATTGGTTAAAAAGCAGCGGGATGATGAGGGCTTTCCTCTTTTTGTGGGCTTCAGGTCTCTAAGTACCATATGACATTAAATATAATGTACGAATAATGCTATGCTTCCGCCGACCATTTTTCGATCGGTATGACTTGAACATTTGGCATCAATTTTCCCCTGCTTTGTTTGTCATTAACTGTCTTTCGTGTCGGTATACATGATGAATCTGATAACAAATTGATTTGTGGAGCCTACTTGATGTTTGATCAAAATTTTGGATGATGCCTTTTTATTTAACTAATTCACTTCAAGATAAGACGTAGAGATATAAAAAAGTATTGTTTAGAATGTTTTTCCTTTCTTATAATCTTGCCACACTTTCTTCTGTGGTGGAAAAGAGATTCAGATAAATATGAGTCATGTCATGGCAATATTTCTTTGGGCTGAGGCCAAACTGTTTGTAACTTGTGGGAGCTGCATCTGATACTGCAGCTTTCCCAAAATAAGGGTAGATTGCTGTGTAGTGCTCATGGATATTCGTAAGAAAATATACTAGATTAAGGTACTAGTACCTTTCATATCAGTCCATGATCTGTTAATATATTTCTTTTTTAAACAGTATGGAATGTTATGTATAACTGACATTATTATGATCCTTGAAGAAATTGGTCCTCTTAAATTGTGTTGTTTCACAATGATAACCTCCATCATTGGGCATTATATTTATATTCATTTTCTTGATCTCATTTAAATTCATGGAAATGCTATCATGTTATATGTTTTTCAGGTATTTTTTTCCGAATAAGAAGTGCATTTACTTTTGGAGCTAAAAGACTGGCGAGATTACTTGACTGCCCTAAAGAAAACTTAACTTTTGAAGTTAATCAGTTCTTTATGAATACGTGGGAGAGGCAGGGAAGTGGTCATCGGCCCGATGCAGTGGGGGTTGACTCATGGCGCTTGAGATTGTCAACCCCAGATAGCCCTCATGAAGTTTCGCATTCCAATAATGATAGCAGTGGGAAGAAGGTAAAAGAAAGCTGTAATGCTCATGGGGCAGAGGTACAGGGTACTCATGGTGTTTCCTATCAACATGGTGAAAACTCATCTAGGGTGTTGCCCATGACAAGAGATTTGTCTTCAGCTTCTCGTTCACATAGCTTAAAAAGCCAATTCACTGTGAACAGTTTGCAGGTCGCTGATCAAATTGGAAGTGATAGCGGTCTTGGTCGGTTTGTACCCAATGATAAGATTCAGAGAGATCCGACTGCAGATCATTTGGTAAATGATGATGAGGGAAGGCTTCTTTTTACCCGAACACACTCTAGTCCTGAGTTGACTGATAACTATAGAGATGTCTCATCTCATGTTCAACGTGGCAGACAGGGAGAAACTGCAAATACTCGTGCTACTTATTCTAGACCAGATTCTAGTTATTGGAGAAAGAATCCTGGACCAGAGAGTTTGGTTAGCCACAGTAATCATACATTAGTTGAAGATACAGTGGCAAGGTCGCAACAAAGTTTCGAAGCTTCTAACTCCAATAGTGAAGAGTTTTCAACCTCTTCTGGAGCACAACTTATGCATCAGGAAGATCAAGATATTGTTAACATGATGGCGTCTGCTTCACTTCAAGGGTTCAATGGCCAAGTTCAGGTTCCATTTAATCTGATGCCGGGTCATGTACCTTACTCTATCCCACAATCCTTTCTTGCTTCTATGGGGTATACTCAACAAAACTTTTCAGGGTTTGTTCCTACAAATATTCCTCTGATGGACCCATCATTCTCACACGTACAGTTTCCTCACAGTGTTAGTGGCCTAGACATTTTGCCTTTTCTGGTTTCCTTCTGTCATAGGCTAGTACACATTGTAATCTCAGTGAATCTAGAATTAGAGTTCAACACAATTGAGGAGCTTCAATCAATATTAATTCAAAAAAAATTTAAAAATTGCTGCTTCTTTTTTTTTTTTTTGTGAATTTAATCATGTTTTTTGGAGATGTTTTTTTTTTTTTTATTTTTTTTATGAGTTTGGTGTTGGAAGTTAGAAGTTCTTGAGATTTCCCAAGATTCAGAGGTTGTGATCCCAATTAGCACAATTGTCCTTACTAATTAGAGGTAACTTCTAGGAAGAAACCAAGAAAGGTGAAAAGTAAGTGATGTTCACTTTTCATAGTAAAATGATTTGTCCAATTGTCTCAAGGTTCTAAGATCTTTAGTTGTTTTAAATTGCTCAATTTAAATCGTAAAAACTGAACATATCACCATGAAGACAAAAAATAAGTAATGAGCAGCATATTTAGAGGAAGCCAAACTTATCATGATTTCCTTGATGAAGTGCAGTATTTGATGATTGTCTTGGCCATGTTTTCTTTGATGAGTCATTTACTTTCTACTTTATCTTACTTCTTCCATTGATTCGTTTAGTTAATTTCCTCGTGCTTCATTTGTCAAAATTCCTTTACTTGATGAGTCTCGTGAATTATTCGAGATTGGCTTTTAAAAATAATTCGAAATCAATTTGATATTAATTGTGTGGAGCTCAAACTACTCGAATAGTTGTCGAGCTCAAGCTTGAGTTCCATGTTCTCGACACGATAAGCTTGTGAGCCTTATTGAATTCTTGCCCGAGTCAAACATGGGTTTGAGATAGATTCACGAGCCTTAAATTAAACTTAAGTTCATAATTTAATTTTTTAGCCCTAAATTTGTTATTATAAATAATATAGATCTTTATTAAAATTAAATAACCAGCTCAATAGAACCAAGTTGAGTTCTTTGTTGAGCTTGAGCTTGCTCGTACTTGACTCGTAACCACCCCTAGCTTTTATTCCTTAAACGTGTTCTTTAAAACGTCGGCATGTTGCATAACCCCTGCCCCAAAGTTGTGACAAATATCAAAACTAAAGTACAAATTTTTCAAAATTTCTAAGTTTAGTTCATCCAAAAAAACAGGTAAATAATATTTTAAAAAATACATAAGTTTTAATTAAAAAATAAAAAATGGGACAACTCATCTGCATGGAGTGCTAAATATGCCGTTTTTTCCTCATAATAAATATAAAAGAATATAGACAATAAATTCAATCCAAAATCATAGACTTAAATTCATGGAATATCGATGATTTTAAATGTGAAGTTGGGACATGTCAAGCTTTTCAATTCTTGGTTGTCTTCATAAAAGACAACTAATCTGTTGCACTCTCACATGTAACCTACCCACTATGCTTGAGACGGCTGTGTAGAGGAAAAAGGAGTGCCCACCGCTTTTTTTATATTTTATGGACTTTAACTGTGAAATTGGGACCTACCAACCTCTCCAGTTCGTCTTCGCTCTTACGAACCCCAACCTCAACCTGAAACGGTAGTTCATCTCCTTGACAATCCATTTGCTCCTCCACCATCTCCTTCACAGACTCAACCACTGCTTTGCTGCAATTCCTCAACCTTATTTTCTGCAGTGTTGCTATTTCTCCAATCTCTCTAGGTATCCCCTCCAACTCTCTCATATCACCAAGAAAAAGCTGCTGGAGGCATGGCAGTCCTTCTACCATCCACTGTTTCCAATATCGAATGGAGTACAAGTCCAAGTATTTGAGCTTCGGGAATCGGCCTTCTTCTATTTCCCACTTCCCACTTCCCAAGCATCCATACCACAACCTGAGCTTCTCAAGATGGGGCAGTGAACCTATCTTTTCCAGCATCTCTTCTTTCCACTCAAACTCCTTGTTCATATAAAGAGTCAGATTCCTAAGGGAGTCTGGAAAGCTAAGCTTCTGCACATTATAAGGATCTTCTTCATAAATATTTGGACAAATGATAAAGAGGGATTCTAGTTTAGTTAGATACTGAATATTGCTAACACCATACCAATCATCATACAAGCTACTACGCATACAATATTCTATTTTCAATTTCTTGAGATTTGGAATTCTCTTCACCACCTCTTTACTGAACTTGAAATTATTTACTCCCTTGAGGACTTGAAGATTCTCCATGATGACAACTTCCTCATCCATGTCCCTCGGAGGATCTGGGAGATACACCAGTTGCCTCCAGGATAATATGAACTCAATATGCCTAAACTGATGCATTTTCCAAATCTCGACTGGCACAGTAAACTTGAATCTGTCTAATAGACTACTATAAACAATAATTGTATGCAGATTCCAAAAGAGATGGAGTGAAGAGAAGAATCTGGGCATGCTATCAATGCGAACAACAAGATGCCGCAAGTTAACATGTTGAGAATTCAGGTAACTTTTATATTTGTATGCATGAAATGTTCTCACCAATCCAGAATTTCGGTACCGTGGGACTTTCCCATTCTCACAAATAACAGAACGAGCATGTGGCATAGATTGCAAGCCCTTGAGTACTTTTTTCTCTGAAGTGTTACTCGGTATAACAATTCGCCGGCATTGTCGGTTTATGCTTGTTGATTGCCCTATCACATGGAAATACCCATATTTCTCACCTTCCTTCAAGCATAAGTCCCTAAACAGATCATGGATTATGAAACTCTTTATCCTTCCAGTAGAACCAAATTCATGAATCATAATGAGATTTCTATCTACCAAGTCCTTCAAGAATCCCATTGGAATTGTTTCCAAGCTTCTATCACTGACTGGTTTAATAAACCCTTCAGAAACCCAGAGCTTGATGATTGTGGAGACTCTGATTTCATCGTCTTCTTCAAACACCCCCATGTATAAAAAGCATGGCTTTAAATAGAGTGGCAAATGATTATAGCTCAATTTCAACAATCTCAAGCAATGCTCCTCATTCTCCAAATTCACAATGGAAGCTAAGTTGTTGCTCACTGATTCCCAACTTCCGTAAGTGAGTTCCCTTTTTCTCAAAATGCCTCCCACCACAACAATTGACAATGGAAGGCCTCTGCAATTCTCCACAATCTTCTTTCCAATTTCCATCAACTCAGGAGGGCAGCTTTCCTCTCCAAACACGGTTTTTGAGAATAGTTCCCAGCTCTGATCCTCATCTAGAAACTCCATTTGAAGGCTATAATTCTTGTTCAATTCAGAGCCCAACTGTGATAGCCTCGTCGTCACTAATATCCGACTGCCATTTCCATTATCAGGAAAATAGCGCTGAATTCCATTCCATGAATCAATGCTCCACATATCATCCATCACAATTAAAAATCTTCTACCAAATAAAAATTGGCGTAACTTCAATCCTACTTCATCTTCACTTCTCTCTGTCACTTCTTCTATTTTTTGTTTAGTGAGTTGAACAAGAACTTCATTAAGAAGCTCTCTCTTGCTGTATTTTTGAGAAACAGTTATCCAAGCACAAACATCAAAATGCCCCTGAATAAGTTTGTGTTCATAAATAGTTAGAGCCAGAGTAGTCTTACCTGACCCACCCATTCCCACGATTGGGATGATTTGGCGGTCCCGCCGGTCTTGGTTGGTGAGCTTGTCCAAGAGGTCATGTAAGACAGCATCAGAGCACACCATGGAGATGGAAGGCAAAGAAGATCTTACAGGAGCAGCGGATGCAGAGACTTCCTCATGAGCACAGAAATTCTTTGCAGCCATCTCCGCCGCCGTTTGCTTGATCAAATCCATTTCTTCTATCACTCTCTCTAGATCTTGATAGAACTTGAGGCTTTTGTCTTCTATCACTCTCTCTAGATATTGATAGAATTGTTCATCGTCTGCATCTTCTTGTTTCTTGGAAGCTCTAATTTCGGCAACAACTGAACTGTTTTGTGCATGATTAATGGTGTACTCTAAGTGGGATTCGATAACATCTTCCTGTTTATTGGAAGCTCGAAAGCAGTTGAAGAAGCGGCTGATTTTGGATCTTCTTGTTTGTGTTGGGTCAGTCCACAATGTGGTGGTTTTAACCCCATCAGTTTGTTCATCGTCTGCATCTTCTTGCTTCTTGGAAGGTCTGATTTCGGAAACTGAACTATTTTGTGTATGTTGAGCTGTATGGAGGCGATTAATGGTGTCCACTAAATGGGATTCAATAACATCTTCAGCTTTATAAGCCGCATCAACAATACGCTTCTCCAACGGATCATCTTCGGAATTAAAGGCTCCCAGATATTGGAGCAAGGAGGTAAGGATATGAGTGAGAGAGTGAAGGTGTTGGGGGTGGATAGAAATGGGAGGGGAAGGATGTTGTTGGATATCATCTAAGATGTTCATCACAGAAACCAAAGCTGCATAGGCTGCCGCCATGACAAAAGTGTATGAGAATTTGGGAGATGGGATATGGTTGGAATGTGCACCTATGCGGAAAAATAAATAATTTCTTGTCTGCTAAAATAAAATGCCGAGAGGGTGCACTTTCTAGTATGATCCGCTTAATTTCTTCTTTTAGCTTGTCCCTTTTTGCATTATAATATACACAAATTCGATGGTTGATGATTAATTGAATTAAATAAGACATTTAACAATTATAATTGTTCATTATTTGTATGTTAAGTTTTGTTTCTTTGCATGATCATAATATTCTAATATTCTATCATGCAAGGAGGTTATGATGTGAGTGAGAGAGCGAAGGTGTTGGGCGTGGATAGAAATGGGAGGGGAAGGATGTTGTTGGATATCATCTAAGAGGTTCATTAGAGAAACCAAAGCTGCATAGGCGGCCGCCATGATAATAAAAGTGTGAGAATTTGGGAAATGGAATTAGGTTGGAATATTAGGTATGCGGAAATATAAATATTTTTATTGCAATTTGCAATGCACTTTCTTGTCTGCTTGTACAACTAGCCCACTTGCATTGACTTAATAGACAAAAAGCCAAAATGCATGAAATTAGTGCCAAGTAGGTGCAATGCACTAAATGCAATTTTTACCATAGATAAACAAAATAATAATAATAATAATAATAATAAAGTTACCTGCTTTTCGGGTGTAGTAAAAAATGATAAATCTTTATAGTCATAATTTATTTATTTAATTTTTTTTTGAGAAATTTATAGTCATAATTTAAGAGTAATAAAAATGATAAATTTTTATAGTCATGAGAAAAAAACTGAATTTGAGAATGAATATAAATTAATTTGTAATAAATATTTTTTTCTTAAAAATAATAATAATGAATATTTAAATATATTCTAAATTTAGAAAGTTCAGTTAGGCTCGATTAAGTTCGTGAACTTTAAAGTATTCCATAAAAAAGATCGAAGCTGGATTAGATACTAAATAAGTCAAACTTGAGCATGTCATTATTCAGTTGAACTCGGTTTGATTATATCCGTGAACACAAGTACAAATTTCACCTGTCCCAATTCCCAACACCCTTAAATATCCCCAAATAATTAATAAACAAATATTTAAATGAATGTTTATTTTAATCTAAATCTGACAACGGATCACCGGAGTTCCATTTTACAAATTTAAAGAGCCAATGAGTAGCTAGAGATAAATAATGTTTATAATTTTACACTCGAGATTTCAATTGGAAATTCGAGCATGAAATATTAGAGTTTTTTAGTGACTTTTGGAACACATTTTATTTATAGGATTTACAAAGAACTCCAATTGTTAAACTAGATAAGGGATTGAAATTTTATAGTTGTCACAAAGGACTAAGGATTTAATTAAAAGCCTAAAGTGGGAAATAATCAAATCCCAAATTCAAATAGAAAGCATTATTTGGAGCATTTGCGTATGAGACATCGAAGATTAATTGATACTGAATTAATTCGAATTGTGTCATACTTATTTCATTGAATCTCGTAATTTTATAGTTGTCACAAAGGACCGACAATTTAATCAAAAGCCTAACACTAGGAATTAATTAAATTCCAAATTCAAATAGATTGCATTATTTGTAGCATTCACGTATTTCTATTTTTCAATCCAGGTTATATTTGTGGAGATATGAAACATCGAAGATTAATTGATACCGTGTAACTCGAATTGTGTCATATTTAGTTAGTTGGATTTCATAATTAATTAATAAAATAAAAAATATATATATAATAATTAAAGAAAATGAAAGTAGGTTGGGTGCATGGCTACTTAACAACCTATATATGCCCCTACCTTAATCCTTTTGTCCCCTAATTAATTAGATTCAATTGAATGTAATTGTTGCAAAGTAAAGTTGTAGCCCCTTCCCTTCCCATTTTACGTCGAACCATTCATCATTTCGAAAGCCTTCATAAAAATTTAAAGTTATGTGAAAAACTACTCATCAATCTGAACCATAAGTTTTCAATAACTTCTATTTTACTTACAGTTGGAGTGATTGATTATTGTCATATATATACACAAGTGTAACGCCCCGGATCCATGGCCGGTAACAGTATGATGTTAAAGAGTTTGGATGTGAAACAATGGATGAGGCCAAACAGAGTAGTTAAAACGGTACAATAATTGGTCAAATTTATTCTGAAATGTACAAAACATCAATATCTTCCATCAGTCCATGACAAACTTCAATAGTTGGTGAATGCAAATACTGATATGTATTTATATTTTTTTTCATCAAAGACAACTAAACTAAGCTAAGGTCATGATCAAAAGTAGCAAGTTGTTATGAACACTGCATCTTTTTTTAATCTATCCAAACTTTGAATGAGATTCCAAATGCATTACATGAATACCAGACCTATCAGTTTCTTGGATAATATTACTCTTGGGGCTGGTTAGGAGCGGATGTTAGGTGTTACCTATCCTTGAAAGAGCGATATCTGTCTAATTAACCCCTACTTCATCATTTGCTTTATTTCTTATTGTAATGTTAGATTATTATTTGACATGAATCACACGATTGACGAACTCGTTTAAGTACCTGAACTGAAATCATTTTGCCTGCAATGAAATGTTGTCCGGTCTTCAGAAAAACCTCTTGAATAGTTGAGCTGCTCTAAGAAGGCTGGTGTAACTTGTTTGAACGTACGATTCTGTTTGATCACTTTGAACTTGAGCATTGGCTTATATTTGCCCTTTTTCATACAAAATTCATAAATTTTGATAAGATATGCTGGTGTTTCTGGATCTTTTAACAGGAGGGTTCGATAATACTCCCTGGTCCTGGTCACTGAGAAGGGGGAGGGATTGCTTGCTCCCGGCTACAGGATACCAGCTCGGCCCCCCGGTGATGTCGTGGTGGTTCGGCTACACCGGTCATTGTTCTTGACATCTTGTACGTCGAATAGATAGCCAACTTTCTGACCATCAGCGAATTGGAAACACTAGTATTAGTGGCCTAGACATTTTGCCTTTTTCTGGTCTTCTTCTGTCATAGGCTAGTACACATTGTAATCTCTGTGATCTAGAATTAGAGTTCAACACAATTGAGGAGCTTCAATTAATATTAATTCAAAAATATTTAAAAATTGTTTTTTTTTTTTTTGTGAATATAATAATGTTTTCTGGAGATGCTTTTTAGTTTACTTTTTGTAATGCAAGTTTGGTGTTGGAAGTTTGAAGTTCTTGAGATTCCCAAGATTCAGAGGTGGTGATCCCAATTAGCACAATTGTCCTTACTAATTAGACGTAACTTCTAGGAAGAAACCAAGAAAGATGAAAAGTAAGTGATGTTCACTTTTCATAGTAAAATGATATATCCAATTGTTTCAACTTTCACGGTTCTAGATCATGATCCATGAGAGACCAAAAATTAGTGATGAGCTACATATTTATTGGAAGCCAAACCTATCATGATTTCCTTGATGAAGTGCAGTCATTTGATGATTGTCTTGGCCATGTTTTCTTTGATGAATCATTTACTTTCTAGTTTCTACGACTATCTTACTTGTTTCATAGATTCGTTTAGTTGATTTACTCTTGCTTTATTTGTCAAAATTCTTTTACTTGATTGTTTATAGGGGGTGATCATGAATCTCGCGAGCTATTCGAGATTGGCTGTAAAAATTTGATATTAATTGAGTGGAACTCAACTACTCGATTAATTATTAAGCTCAAGCTTGAGCTCCATAATTTTCGACATGATAAGCTTGTGAGTCTTGTCTTTTAACGCATCGGTATGTTGCATAGCCCTGCCCCAAGCTGTGACAAATATCAAAAATTAAAGTACAAATCTTTTAAAATTTCTAAGTTTAGTTCATCCAAAAAAACAAGTAAATAGTATCAAATAAAAATACATAAGTTTTAATTAAATAAACAAATAAATAATGGGGCAACTCATTTGCATGGCCGTTTTTTCCAATATTAGTAAAAAATATAAAAGAATATAGACAATAAATTCAATCCAACATCATAGACTTAAATTCATGGAAAATCAAGACCTGCCACATTATTCATGCGAATGCTCTCTTGAGCGAGCGCGGAAAGCAAAGCTTCTGCATACTACAAGGATCTTCTTTCACTGGGTTGACGAGTCTCCCCCCATTCTTCTTAAACTGCACCTCCCACTTCGCCTGAGTGAGGAGCATATGTCCTTCGTTTCCTCTGGTGCTCGTGATTTGTGATTTTCTTGCGCGTGTGCTCTTCAAAAACTTTAAGCCTTCCGACTACTTTCTCGAATGTCAGTTTGTTGAGGTCATAAACTGCTCGATGCCGGCTACCACACCGATAAATCTTCCTGGCACCGTGTCGAAGAGCTTCTTTACTAGCACAACGTCACTGAGTGATTCTCGAAGACTCGAATACCTGACCGACATGGTTGTGAGTCGACCAGCATAGTGGTCGAGCGGCTCATTGTCGTTCATATGCATCATATCAAACTCACTCTTTTGTGTTTGCAATCGTGCATTTTTCACCCGTTCTGCACCGACGAACCTTGTCTTGAGGTTGTCCCATACCTCCTTTGATATTGTCTTCTTGGCCACTTGCATGAGGAGGTCTTCCAGAAGCGCTTGTAAGAGGTGCGACCTCGCCTTCTTGTCGAGCCGGGCATCAACCTCTATGCCTTCTGCTGGCTCGACTGCCTCCCACGTGACTCCTTGGTCCTCCATCATAGCCTGCACACGAATCACCCAACCGGTGTAATTTGTGTATGTCAACTGCGAGTACAGGAATGAAATGCTCCCATGTTGCACCCACGATGTTTCCGCCATGACCATAACCATGTTATCCCACCGAATGTATATTTGGGCATAAACCTTGGCTCTGGTACCACTTGTTGGGTATCTCAAAATTTAGAATTAGGATCGTAGCCTATAAAAATCACACTCGATAGGATGAACACTAACAAAATAAAACACAAGAGGTATAAGAAGGAACAATATCGCAAAAAAATGAAAGGGAAACTCTCTATTTTGTAATTGTGATTGTTTCTATTACATAGAAAAACTTATATTTATAGTACACAAAACTTCATGGCCGAGCAAGCATTAAATGCTTTCATTAATTATACTATAAAAAATGGCTAACACATTGATAAGCTCATATTTATACTCACTTATCTATATTTTTCTCCATTGTTTCAAGTGTTTTACATTATGTTTTTACTTATTTTTGTGC
>JAPKLW010007253.1:0-15459 GCA_026898455.1 Plectranthus barbatus
ACCAGGAAGCGGGAGAGGATCGACCCACACCTGTCATTGTGGAGCTCCGAGATACAGCTATGGTGGGACTTGATGCCGAGTTGGAACAGCTTCTGCACCAGCTTACTTTTGAGCACCCATCCAATCTGCACACCATCTCAATCGTTGGGATGGGTGGTATGGGTAAGACAACTCTTGCCAAAAATATCTACAAAAATCAACTCATCATAGAGAATTTTGAATTTCGTGCTTGGGCTACTATATCTCAGCAACATAATGCCAAAGAAATTCTTTCACAGCTTCTTTATGGTCTAGGAAAATCCAGCAATGAATCTGTACATGACTTAGGACTACAGTTGCATAAGAAGTTATCAGGTAGAAAATATTTGCTTATATTAGATGACATATGGAATATTAGAGCTTGGGATGAAGTGAGACGTTTCTTTCCTAATAACAAAAATGGAAGTCGGGTTGTTCTAACTACTAGGCTCTCGAATGTGGCTAAGGATTGTGGCTCTTCTCCCTTTATGATGAAATTCTTAGATGATGACAACAGTAAAAGATTATTTTGGCAAAAGGCATTCAAAAGTGAAGTTTGTCCTCCCCAATTAAGGGGAGTGGGAAAGGAAATTGTTAAATTATGCAAAGGATTAGCCTTGTCCATTGTTGTGATGGGAGGGCTTCTTTTGAATTCACCTAAGACTGTAGAATACTGGAATGGTGTTGTGAGAGATATAAAATCAATTCCAGATTCAAGAGAGAAACAAGAAAACTTAGATGTATTGTCTTTGAGTCACAACCACTTGCCTCCTCATCTAAAGCCATGTTTCCTTTATATGGGAGTGTTTCAAGAGGATTCCCAAATCCGTGTCTCAAAGGTCGTCAGACTTTGGATTGCTGAGGGGTTTATAAAAGCGAATGGATCCCGGGATTTAGAAGAGATTGGAGAGGGCTACATAAGGGATCTGATAGATAGAAATCTGTTGTTGGTTGGTCAGCGACGCAAGAATGGAAAGATTGGATCTTTTGGTATTCATGATCTCCTGAGGGACCTCTGCATAAAAATAGGTGAGCAACAAGAGTTTTTTCATGTGAGTGAGGAGTGGATTATTCAAGGAAGTTGGCGTCGGCTCACATGTAGGCAAACCAACAAAATAGAGGTTCGAATTCCACTCGTACGCTCTATCATGTCAACATATACATTGGGGCCTCTGATGCAGCAAGAATTGCTTAGAGTTTTGGATTATCGAGGCTATGAAGATTCAACTGAAGAATTATATAGCAATGTAAACCTACGCTACCTTGCTTACGAGCAACCAGCTACCGTGTGGAGTCTACCTAGTTCAGTATCGATATCCCGTTTGTGGAATCTGCAAACTTTAATCATGCAAGGATATTGGTCGTCTCCAGTGTTTGTTGCACCCATCGAAATCTGGGAGATGCGACAGCTTAGGCACGTGGATTGTGATAAGATTCATCTTCCTCTGTGCAATGAGATGATGAATTTGGAAAACCTGCGGACACTCAAAACAGCAGTGAATTTCAGTCTGAGTGACAAAGTATGCAAGAGCATCCCCTGCATGAAGAAATTATATCTACGTTACGAGCATGAGATGCTCGGGTATGATGATGGGTTGATTGAGGATCTGTGCAATCTCCATCGCTTGGACAAACTTGAATCACTCAACTTGAATTTCAAGAGCAGGATGTGGCCATCTCCGGATACTAAGCTGAACAAGAAACTCTCATTCCCCACTTCGCTGAACAAGCTGTGCTTGAGCAACTGTCTACTTGAGTGGGAAGATCTGGCAGTTATCGGTTCATTGCCTCAACTTCAAGTTCTCATGCTGGAAGACAATTCCGTCCATGGAAGTGAGTGGAGTCCTGTTGATCGCCAGTTCCAACACCTCAAGTTCTTGAAAATTCAGAATCCCGGCCTCGTGCATTGGAATGCAGACAACTCTCATTTCCCGGTTCTGGAGAAGCTTGTTCTCTATTACATGACCAGCTTAGATAAGATACCAGACGGAATTGGTGACATTACAAAACTGGAACTCATTCGTGTGGAAATCAGCAGCACCTCGGCCGCGGCTTCAGCAGTAAAAATAAGGCAAGATCAGCTTGACAATGAGATTGATATTCAAATTCAACTCCGTTTATTATGGGTGGAAGATTTCATGAAAATGGTGGAATCAAAGGGGCTCTCCATCAGTGGCATTCAACTGGAATGAAAACTGCACAATAAACAATTTTATGTTGTTTGTACGAATTCAGATTCTTGCTTTTCAATTGCTTTTTATTTACTTGAATATTTAATTTTCTCTATCATTTCATACTTTCAAAACAGCCAAAACGGAAAAATGAACATAAAGTGTTTCTCCAAAGGGTAAACCTTCTTAATTTATGGAACTTGCCATAATCATATGGAAAGATATTTAATTAGATATGTATTTTTGTTTTCAATAACTCTACTTTAATTAGTTCGATACAATATATTAACAAAATTTCAAATCTATAATCAGTAAGAGTCATAGGCATGGAGAGCATCATTACATAAACGTACTTAGATAATTTGGCATCGGTTGAAAAACTATGTAAGTCTAATTAAATAGAGACATTATATTTTCACACACACAACTCTTTTTTCTAAAAAAAAGACGTACACTAACTAATATTGCTATTCGGCTCTTATAACTCTCAAATTAAGATTTCAATGAAAAAATTAAAGTCAAATGGTTGTTCGGGAACCTAAAGCATAATTTGTGCTTCGCAGGAATATGTATATGGAGATCAATTCCAACCCAAGAGAAACTTGTGGATCTTGGATAGTGGATGTTCTGCTCACATGACCGGAGAAAGAGATCTCCTTTAAGAACTCATAATGGTCAAAGGACCACCGGTTATGTTTGGTGACAACTTGAAAGGAAGAGTTATAGGGAAGGGATGTGCTGACAAGACGGGATCCTCATCAGATTTGTCTCCCTAGTCACCAATCTGAAACATAATCTCCTAAACCTCAGCTAACGTAGCGACAATGGTTATGATGTTTCCTTTGCCGACTCAGAGAGTAAAATCAAAGATAAAGTCACGGATAGAGATAAAAAAGACACACCAGAGGAATCACAAGAGCCAAATTGGCGAGCCGTTTTGACACAAGTCCGAAGTTCAAGCTCCAAGTTTAGTATTCCTTAGACTGGCGAGCCGTTCTGACACAAAGCAGAGTGTCAACAATCTGTGTCAGGAAAGGACGGAGCAGGTGCAGCAGAGCAGGAAAAGACAACTTGTCTCCATCAAAATAGAGATCCAACGGATAGTTCAAAATTTGAATTATCTATAAATGACTCTTTCACAAAACCTTTCCCTGCTTCGTGTATAAATAAGATTAAAGATAATTGCGTAGTCCGGCTCTTTTCGTGAATGTTATAAATATACACATTTTATTTCTTTTGATTTTTGAGTCATAACTTCAACCTGTAATTAATTACTCGACCCAAGTAAAAAAACTCATTTCATTGGATCATATATAAGTAGGGGTGGCAAAATGGTTGTGTTTGGGTTTGCGGGTCGGGTCGTGACCTGATATGAACCCGCCAAACACCAACTCGAACCCGACTAGTTTAATTTTGGGTCGACCCAAAAATGACCTATTTAACATGATAAAAATTTTAACATAAATTAACACGACTCATGTAACCTAAAAATGACCCATTTAATTCATACTTGAAGTCTTAACATTCAAACATCCAGACAACAAGGTATAATCCAACAAAACAAAAAAAGTTAAGGTTTATCCAAATTCAACCAAAATACAGAACAACAAACAAAACAAAGTAAGTTAAGGTTCTTCTTTTCTTTTGCTCTGTCGACAGCACGACTGCAGAGACGACGACACGACATGACACGGCAAGGCTGCTAGGCCTGGAAGCACAATAGACAACAAGAGGCACGACAAGGGCAACAAAAGAAGATCAGGGACGGCACTACAAGGGCAAGGTGACGGCGAGGCAAGCTCGTGAGATGAGAGACGACACGACAATAGAAGTATCGAGGAGGGGCGAGACGACGACGGTAGTGAAAAGCTAAAAGTATAGACGGCGAGGCGAGGCGATGGAGGGGACCGGGAGATGGCGACAGTGGGTCGAGGGCGACGGCAGTCATCGGGGCAACGAGGACTGGGCAACGCCGTAGCGAGAGAGAAGAGATGAGAGAAGAGGCGAGACGGGAGTGAAATTGTGAAAGAATTATGAAAGATTAGGTTTTGTTTTTTTATGTTTTTTGAATTATTAATATTATTATATTATTTCTTAAATAAATAAATAAATAATATTGGGTTATACGGGTTTCGTGGTTGACCCGACCTGAACTCGACCTGATTTTTAAACAAGTTTCGCGGGTTCGACCTTAAATTGACCTGAATGTTAAATGGGTCGACCCAACCTACAAAGTTTGGATTGGATTGGATTAAATGGCTCAATTAAGGTAACAATTTCGCTCAATTAAGGTTTTTTTTAACTTAACTTAACTTAACCCCTTATTTTAAAATTTTAATTTTATCTTAAATTTTAAATTATTATTATTATTATTTTTTAATATTATTTTTGCTATTTTTTATACTTTTATAAATGAAAATACTTATTATGATGAAAAAAAGTTAAAAATATTAAATATATCAATTAATATATAAATTAGGTATATGAGCTAAAACAAATGATCTAGTTTCTTAGTTTTTAATTAGCCAAAATAAGATTCATTGAATGATAGAAATGCTCCCATGTGCATCATAAGTGCATGTTAATGTGCTCGCAGTTAATGTAATAATATATTAAAAATAAATACAATAATTAAAATTTATTTTATTATCAATGTTATATTATCATATCTATTAAGTTAAACATCTAGAACCTTGTTCTTCTAGAAGATAAGCGGTTACAGAAGCTCTAGAATTTTCTGATTTCTGTTAGAGCTGTTATAGAGCTAGTATATAATCTTGTAATCATAGTGTAAACGCTTGAGTTGAATAAATGAATGGTTTTCACTTCTCATTTCTGATCTTCTCTCTTCTCTCTCTAACTATCCATAAATCTGCATGAATTACATGCATGCATATATTTTCAACATGGTATCAGAGCCAGGTTCCGATCCTAAACACACTGAGAACTGCGAAATTGAAGTTTAGTAGAATTATATGGGCGAAGATAAGGAAAGCATGAACATCCAAATGTTCGAAGGAAATGATAATCAGGTTTGGAGTTGAACAACATTTGATATGGTGATAAAGAGTGAGTGACAGCAGATGGAAGTCGGTTAATTATATAGACGGCAGTAGAAAAGGCGTCCCACCAGAAATTGAAAGGAATTTGAGCTTGAGCTAATAAAGACAATCCCATGTCGGCTATATGGCGATGTTTACGTTCAGCTAAACCATTTTGAGGATGTGTATAAGGGCAAGAATTTCTAATAACAACACCTTTTGCATGAAGGAATGGAAGGAGGGACTTAAACTCTGACCCACAATCTGTTTGGAGAGCTTGGATGGAAGTGTGAAATTGAGTGTTTACAAATGCGAAGAAACGTATGCAAATAGAGTGAACATCAGATTTAAGAGTCAAAGGAAAGATCCACATAAAACGTGTGAAGTCATCAATGAAGTGAACATAATATCGATATCCCTCATTTGAAGGTACAGAAGCAGGACCCCAAACGTCCGAATGGACAAGTTGAAATGGTTTACAAGTTCTACTAGGTCGAGAAGGAAACGAGAATTGATGTAATTTGCCTAGACAGCAAGAGTTACAAAAGCGTATATCAGAAGAAGAAAAACGTACACGCTCCATCTTTAACACATCCTGAAGCACTTGAGAATTTGCATGACCGAGACGTTGATGCCACACCAGTGCTGTGGGTAGGGAGGATTTTGTAGTGAGATGACACGTATCAGGAGGTTTGCGGAGATGTCGAAGGTCGAGCTGGTACAGGCCATTTATCAGCTGACCTCTGAGTAAGATCTGACTGGTCTGCTTGTCCTTTATCAAGCAAAATGAATGGTGAAACTCAATAACGACATTGTTATCTTTGGTGAATTGAGATATGCTAATCAAATTTCTGGTTATATTTGGTACGTACAGGATATGGTTGAGGAGTAAATTTTGATCATGAGAAGAGCTAGGTATGATTGACTTACCAATATGCGAGATGGGAAGGGAAGAACCGTTACCCACTGTCACAGAATCCAGACCAGCATACTCATCCTTGAGTTGGAGTTTGTTCAGATTGGCAGCTATGTGAGTGGTTGCGCCACTGTCAATTACCCATTCTGATCCCGCATCGTCATGAAATGAGTTAGGAGCTGCAATGAAGGCTTGATTAGTATGAGCAGAAGATGAATCAGGACCATGAAAATTTGCATCAAACCGCTTGAAGCATTTATAAGCCACATGATTGGCTTTGCCACACAACTGACAGAACACTTTCGAACGGCCAAAACGACCGCCTCCTCTACCGCGGAACCGACCTCCTTGATTTCCACCTCTATTGGAATAATTGTTGTTGTTATGCATAGCCACATGAGCAATTGGTGCAGTATTACTCATTGCAAACTGATTGTGCTGCAGACGCAGCTCATGGTTATGAAGAGCAAATTGAACTTCAGGTATAGTAACTTGCTCAGCTCGCGCAGTGATGTTTACAACTACAGCATCGAATTCACTGCCCACGCCTTCAAGTATATACAGTATCAACTCATCGTCTGAAATCACATGACCAGCAGCGACGAGCTCATCAGCGATCTCCCGCATTTTGCTTATATAATCATCAATCGACATAGATCCTTTCTTAAACGAGTGCAGTTGACTTCGTAATTGAAGAATACGCGCCTTAGAGCTATTCTGAAATAATTGCTCAAGGACTAACCAAATATCACACGCCGTTGAACAACGAACAACATGCCCTAGCATTTGTTCGGAAACGGAAGCTAGTAACCAACTTACAAGTAGTTGATCATTTTTCACCCACTGCAGATAAACAGGATTCAGCTGAGGCAATTGATTTACTGTTTCACTGGAATCCGGCGAATCGGAAGTCGCCGCCGCCGCAAACTTCGTCGGAGCAGGAATACAACCAAGGAGATAGCCATCGAGTCCATAGGCTCGGGCTGTGGAGAGCACCTGTGGCCTCCAGTAACTGTAATTCGCTCGAGTGAGCTTGAGAGAAATGGCAGGAAGTGTTATCATAGCAGCCATCAAACAAACCACGAATCAGAAATAGAGAGAGAGAGCAAACGACGAGAAGCTCAACAATGGCTCAGGATACCATGTTGAAAATATATGCATGCATGTAATTCATGCAGATTTATGGATAGTTAGAGAGAGAAGAGAGAAGATCAGAAATGAGAAGTGAAAACCATTCATTTATTCAACTCAAGCGTTTACACTATGATTACAAGATTATATACTAGCTCTATAACAGCTCTAACAGAAATCAGAAAATTCTAGAGCTTCTGTAACCGCTTATCTTCTAGAAGAACAAGGTTCTAGATGTTTAACTTAATAATATCAAAATGCGTGAATATATTAACATGTTGAATGAATACATATTAGATGAATGAAACAAATGGGACCACCCAAACCATCAAATTAATACCCATATGAAATTTTGTATTGTAACAATTCTGACAAGTTAGAAACACATCACGTTTATAAAACCAATAAATCTTTTCAACTTTTTTAACTTTGTCAAAGCTTGGGTAGAGTCTTACTAGTCAATTGAGGGTAATGAAGAAAAGGACAAAACTGACGAGCATTTATGGGCGACTCCTTTCGGCCCAGTGGACATAGTGCATAAGGCCTAACCCAAAGCATTCCCCCTAGTTGACCTATATGAGCAGAAAGGGGTACCAGAGACCATGAAACAAAGAGGATACTGAAGATGTCCACCTTGGCATAGTTGAGGCACATTGAGGTCCTGATTGGTTAAAATCAGAGAATGAAAACGGAGATTTGTTGGTTACATATGTGAATGTTCCTGGAGCTATAGTGAAGCAGCACCAACAAACCCTGCTCTAGAATTGATCAAATTTGAGTAGTGAAGAATTCAGTGTCCAGAAGAAGAGTATGCCATATGATCTTGGAGTATCTCATAGATGACGAACCCCAAGTACCTAGTTTTTTTTTTCCCTCATTTGCCAGTAGGAAGAAAAAAAAAAGTTGAGCATGAACAATGAACTCACTCACATTCTATCGCCTGCAATAATTTAAGCCTTAAATTGAGGTTTTTTTCTTCTTTGAGAGATATCATCTTTGAATTGGTTATTTCTAGTACATGATTGTTGTTTTTCTCATAAATTTACGCACTGCTCGCTTGGTTAAAATGATTGAGGCACATTTCTTTCTAAACCTTCATGATAGCCTTAGACCATGAATTAAAAGCCACAAATATATCCTTTGCTAGACCACTTGAATTTGAGGCGAACTTTTTTATTTGATAAACCAAAAGACCGAGCCTATGTAGATTCAACTTCAAACTTTCATATGGTCAAATAAAGAGAAAGGTCTATTTCTGAGAAGATCCGGTCAGATAAAGGTTTATACCATGTTTGAGAAATTTTTTGAAAAACATTGGTTGAAAAAAAGGCAAATCCCGCGCGCAAAGAAAAAAAAATGATCAGGAGTACTAATGTACGTAGAAGAGGTTTATATTTTGTGAAAGCTCAAGATGATGGTCTATGTTGCATCCCAAACCGGATTTATGTGACAGTTTCACGTGCTAACAAAGCATGCGAAGGGATTTGGTGTTTTAAAAACAAGTGTTCATATAACGGAAGCAATTATCGTTTGAAAAATGAAAAAATGGTTTGGTTTTAAAATTTTAATCAAAAGAGTTCATCACTCGTCAGAATTGAAGTGGAATGAATTTTAATAAGCATGGAAGAACAATGACCGAATATGCATGCTAGCATTAATGCAATAATCATTATTTCAAATCATGACTTCCACACGTATCTTACACCATAAGTCATTCATCCGAACAACACAATGAAAACTATGTATGAAGACATAACTCCCTCGCTCAAATATTGGAGGAAAATTCAAGAAATCTAAAAGATAACATGCTATTAGGAGTTCAAGCATATCATTCCCTAGTTTAAGTTCATCAAAAGATCAAATCCTAGGTTAAAATGAGTACATGGTTTACCTATCACAACATTAAAGGTCTTCAAATATACCATGTCAGCAACTAGGTTCAAAACAAAAGAATGAAAACATAACATCAATGGTGAAAGTTAACAAAAGTCAACCAAGGTTCACAACCGAACCCCTTCTTATCCCATTGCCACAACGCCGCTGCCACATCCATTCCCTGTCAGTGAATTCTAGCTACTTTTTTCTTTGTCTCCTACACGTAGGGAAAATACATAAAGGGGACTGAGTACATGAGTTTACTTAGTGATCACATTGTCCCAAAAACAAATTACATCGCATAGTATATGAAAACACAGCATCACACATGCATAACACAAGGGTTTTTTAATGAAATAACTTGTAAATGCACAAAATAATTCCTCACAAGGAATACATCTGATCACTGGAAAACTGCCATATAAATTGTAGTACAGTTTGCAAATAGAATTTGTAGACCAAGGTTTTCAACCCACACGAAAAAGTATGATGAAACCATTTTATGTATCAAATGTAATTTATCAAATTATTGTTTAAGCAAATCAAATTTAAAAGGGGTCTTTTTGTTTAAAAATCTCAATTGAAAAAAACTTCTGAATTAAAATTGAAATTTAAAGAAAAGATCCTAGGGAAAATAACTAATCTAGATAACATGCATAAAACAACCGATCCAAACCCAAATAACTACAACAAGCGGGAAATCAGATAAGGTGATTAAAACTCCGATGTCGGGCAGTGAAAATATAGATTACTAGTCTATGAATTTTACATTTTGAGTCTCAATTACACAAAACTAGCCAATCCCAATTAACACTAAGATTTAAACCCTACAATTGATTCTTCATTTTGATACACAAAACAATTGTATTAATTTTCACTTCATATTGTTAATTTTCTCATCTCAGTCGTTCGATTAAAACTATAAATCTATATTCAATTTTCATTGCCCGATCCTTCAATTGGAATAGATTTTATAAATTCAATCCAAGAATTAAACCATCAGAAGTTAAGGTTTGAATTAAGCAAATCAAAGTATGCATGCAGATAGTTCTAGGGTTTCTAGCCAAGCATAATGAAGAGAAACAAAGAAATAAAAATATTAAATTTCATTAATAAGAATTTAAAGGAAAAATAACTTGTAGAAAAATAATATCGATCCAGGTCTCCAACTCTAAAAGCTTGAGTTGTAAATCAAAATCAGAATAATGAAAATAACCTATTACACGAATTTATATAATAATAGGGAAAATCCTTGTGGGCTTGAACTGTAGGGAAAGACGTGTTGTGACTTTATGCCCAAAAATCTGACTTGAACTTGAAAAGTCGTGTTTCAGAATGCGCACATCGATCGACATGAAGCGCATCGATTGACACAAACCTCCATCCGTCAATCGACATATAGTGCGTCGATTGACATAGACAGTTTCCTTCACATTTTTGCGCACATCAACCACGTTGATCGTCACAAGTCCATGTCAGTCGATACAAAGACCTTTTCTGCAAATATCTTCTTCTCTTTTACACGTTTCTCCTAATTTTGCCCATTTAACTACAAAGGCACCACAATCGTAATCCTACTAGAACACACTCATGGTCAATAAATAAAAAACTAATGAAAAATGTATGAAATACTAAAAGAAACAATACGGTAAGTGAATTTAGATAAGAGCGTATCAACATCCCAACTCATATTGTGTGGTACCTTACAATTTTTCTCCAACAATTCACACTCCACAATATGCGGTAAGATGGGAGTGGCCACTCGTCATCCATCCGACAAGGACTGAATCAAAGCTACAAACCATTACGCTTTTCACAAAATCTTCGAGCTAATGTATTAGTCTTATTAATCACAAGGTGGAAACCGGCCCCAAGTAATAACATGAGGGAAACTGGCCCCAAAACACCTTATCTTCCAACAATCGCCGCGAATCGAGGAGGAGTATAATCAACCCAAGTCTGGGCATACTATCATATTATTTAACAATTTCAACGTACCAAAATATTTTTATGGTGTTCCATGCTTCAAAACAAAATCATTTCTCATTTTAGTTTGGAAAACATTTTACCAAAACCAAGTTATAAATAAAGTAGTGCCCACCTTATTTGATGAAAAGACTTGCTCACTTGATTTCTTCAGTAGATACTTGCTTTCCCAAATCCACAACACCTAAATATAAAAATTTAATTACTAGGTGTTCATCGTAATTCACACATCACATTTAACTTAATTTATTTATTTATCATGCTTCTTGTGTTGGTTTTTCACTTAAGTCCATATTCACTCTCAATCAACCATGCTCAACATAGCTCACACACTTGCACTACATTTTACTTGCATGTTCATTCTTAATTTTCGTTTTATTGGGGAGCTTATCATGCTTTCATACTTATCATCAATCAATCTCATGCTTTTCTTAGCAATTTGACATGTTAAAATAACCATGTATTAGCTCATGTTAATGTTTTCATTCAAATATTGATATCAATCTTAATGGAACTCCCTAGTTGTTCTAAGACCTAAACATTAAAGGATCCAAATAGCTAATCATATGATCATGCAAAATGTTTGTAAAGCATTCTTTTAGTTTGAAAAATATGTTTATTGAGATTTGAAAACATTTAAATGAAAATTGCAATGATTCTATTTTCCTAACTTAGAAAATATGGCTTGATGAAGAGATTTTCAAATTTGAGCTCTACTCTCTAAACTTCAAAATATGGCTCCTCTTGCTTCAATTCTTGTATTTCCTTACTCCTTTCCTTGTGTAGCTTCTAAATCTACCGAGCCTATTCCTCTATTTTTTTTATTTTTTTTTGATAGGGTTGAAAATGAATGCGGGAGAATAATGGGGCATTTGGTATGGTTAGATAGAGGGTGATGCAAGGTTGAGTTTCATGAAATTTTTGGTGTGATTTATGTAGAAATTGAGGAGGTTTTTGGTATGTTTAGTAGCTGTATTCGTTAGATCTTGCAAGAGAGTTTCAATGGTGATTTTTTGCATATTTTAGAGAGAGAAAGAGAGAGGGTCGATTAGTATTGAGGAGGAAGAAGGATTGAAGTGTAAGATTGGACTATCTTGCAAAATGGTGATGATTATGTCTCTTATCCTTGGCAATTACCCTTTACCCTCAAATTAAATTTCAAGGGTTCTTTTATAATACTTCTAGAATCCCCAAAATAAGTTGCACAATAAAATTGATAGACACACTACACAAATTCCTAACAATGTATTTAGTGCAATGAAATGATATAACTAATTAAAAAAATGATAAAATACACAACACAAAGACATAAGATAGCAGATTAACATAGAAACATTCACATTAACACAAAAATCAAATTATCTATGTTGGCACCAATTGTCAAGTGCATCTGAATCCACTCTCCATCTCACACAAACACCACACAATAGACTTAGAACATCAGTTACAATAGTTCAATTCATATTGTGAAGTGTCGTTAGACCCTGCTATATTGGTAATCCATTTCAAAGCTTATATGATAATGCAAAAGAAATCACACCCACATATACTCAGCAGATGTATTTAAAGAAATAGAATGATGTAATTAGTTAACAAAAGGCAATAAATTATACTACACATGTCACGATTTGTATTAGAAAAATCCTCCCTTTTATTTTATGTTTTGGTGAGTCAACGGTTATGAAAGTCATCTTAGTCAGTTTTTCAGTCCTTAGAGTTCTATTTTGTAATTCTTGTATAGGATTAATCGAGTTGTAATAGAACTTAGGTGCTGAAGTCCGAGCATAGGGAATGCTTGAGAATTGAAGAAGTGTTCGTGCGAGAAACTTGGTTTTACCAAGTATGGCCAAGGCAATACTGAGTTTGGGTACTCAGTATAAGTGGTTGTTGTTGGGCCAAAAAATGATTGGGCTAAAAAAGGCTAGGCCCAGGTCCAGTAAGGATGGCAACGGTCCAAAAGGACACGTTCAAACGGACTCTACGGCCCAAAGGGACCTACCCAAAAGGGCTACATGACCTCTGGATGATGACCTCAGCTGGTCCCCAAAAGAGGACGAACTATCAGCAAGGTCCAGCTCCCGGACAGTAGCACAACCCCAGGAGCTTTAGAGTCATGACCCTCGGGACCTAATACGGAGCTCAAGTACTAGTACACTTCCTCCCACAAGGGTGGTAGAACCAAGCTCCGAGACGCGCAGAATTATGAAGGAGGTTGAGAAACCGCACACAAACAGCTCTCCGCGGAAATTGAAACAACCTCCAGATACTTTGCAACGTCAACAGATAAGGCCTTCCGAGGAGTCAAAACCCTAGCTCAAGGAACACGAATAACGCGCAACAAGCTCCACCAACGGTCCACCCCAAAAGTAGGAGCTGCCCATGAAAATAGCAAGGGTTGTAACGGCCCCCCTTGGGCTATAAAAAGGGCACCGGTAGTTCATTTTTGACAATGTTTTTTGTCTTATACGCTTGTATGCTCACTTAGTCAAATCATATATTCTCACTTTCAATAATATATCGTTACTTTTGCTTTGCCATTTTGGTCATATTCTATTTGAATTATCGCAAGTTCCAATGGTCCCTCCCTAATCACAAATCAAACCTCAACAATTTGGCGCCCACCGTGGGCCTTTGGAAAAAAAATTTGGTCTTTTTTTGCAGGAAATGGCCAAAGAACCCGCTCCGACAATGAGTTTTGACATTATTAAGACTGCATAGTGTGCGCAAGTTTAGGAGATGATATTAAGCCATCTTTGTTAACCCAATATCCTAAACATTGTCCCTTCACAATTAAATTTTCCCTAGTCAGCCACGTTGAGCCTTTACAATTCTTTCCTTATCTATGAGCTTAAGAATGTGCTGGTTTCACTCGTGTCTTGAGTTGTGGTTTGTATGGGATATTTTGATGGTGAATTGGAGAAAAAGAAATATCAAATTAGTGGTTGATTCAAGGAGGTGTGATAGAAAAGCTCTAAGAAAAAAAAATATTAGAAGTTTCATAACTCTCTAAAAAGAAAAGAATACATAATACTCAAAGAGCATAAGAGATTCAAAAGAGATAGAAAATAAAATGAAGTGATGACTCCCATTCATGTATTTGAGGAGTTGATGTGATGATGATAGATAGTGGTTATAATTTGTGTGAGTTGGCCTGCTTGATGAATTTTAGTCACTTGACCATATTTTCCTACCTTTCACAAAAAGCCTACATTACAACTTATTGAAAGTCCTTTTTTATTCTAGATTTGCGTGCACATTCTAGCAGTGGAGATATTAGAAAACGTTCAAGTCTATGGTAGAAATTTCTTCATAGATGTTAAGTTCTTTCATTTAAACCTTAAACACTTGAGAGCTAAGTGATACACTTCTCATGAGTTCTTCCACAGTTGATGGATTATCCATCTCCTTTAAATTGCCTGTGTATTGTGGATTTTTTATTCTTGATTGTGATGAATTGATAACTCTCATAAAGAGTTATCTTTTGATTCCTTCTTATGAATTTTAGATGTTGTTTTGAATAAGTTACTTAGTAACCAAAGTCCTTTCTGCTTGTTTTTGGTATCTATGTAAATAGGTCATGTTATTTTTAACTTATGCAAGTATTAATAAGTTTTTGCAAGTTTTAGTGAAGTTTAGTTCAGGTTCTGAAAGCTAGAGCTTACCTGCCGCATGCTGATAGAAGATATGCTTGAGCATGGGAAATGCATGATTGGAAGGAAGGAGATTTTCTATCTCCGGGACCACTCAGAGACAAGGATAAAGGTCCTTTTTGATCTTGTCTGCTGGGAAGACAGGTGGCACTGAAGGAAGCTGATCCCTTGTCTGAAGGAAACAATGACATTTGCACACGTGGATGTATCATGGAAGAGAGAAGGAGATCAACGGCTATGAAAAAGAAAATATGAAACAAAGGCTTGGCAATTTTTGAGATAACAACAATTAACAACAACACGAACAGAGAGCAGAGGTGCCTGGAGATAGAGCTTGGAGAGGAAGTAATCGGAGCACGAAAGGATCATCGTCTATAGTTTGATTTTAGATTTTCAAGCTGTATTTCTGATGATGAATGATCTTATGCTCTTATTTCTTTTATTTTCGAATATGAGCTAACTTTATCTAGCACTTGGGTTGTGGAACAAAACATCAATTGCTTGAATATATGTTAGAATTAAGTTTCGCATGACTGAACTTATCTTTGATCCTGTTTTCAATTGTTTCTTGAGCACGACAGTGAAAAGAAATCCATCGCTTATGGAGACCGAAAGGTGAAATAGGCCGAGAGGATCTAGATAATTGTGTTAATTTCATAGACATATGAGAT
>JAPKLW010007254.1:0-15459 GCA_026898455.1 Plectranthus barbatus
ACATGAAAAATAGTAATGATTCCTAAACCCAACTCATAAACCAAACAACTTTATTGAAATGACTAAACCCATACCCATTCCCTTTACTATCAAACCCATACCCATAGTGATTCCGGACTGTTAAACCAAACGCCCCCTAAGTTTTCTAGCCACTTGTCTTTTGTCTTTTTCTCTCTTCCATTTTCGGCTACAAGACAAAATTGACTTTATTAAAGTTATTTCCATTTTCAGAAATATTTATTTTAACATTTATTTCCAATTATCAAGGTTGTTGGAAATTTATTAAAACCTTTTACAAACAAATCTGTCTTTCATTGTACGAGGAAACAAAAATTTTGAAGATAGTTGTGAGAGTTTTGAGAGCAAAAAATAGAAGGTATGTTAATTTCAACCATTTTTTCTCATTTTTCATTCATTTTCTGCATTATTATGACGATATGTATTCAGAATCGACTTGTATATTTTAGTGTTTTAGAAAATATAGTGATTTTAGGACTGTTCTTCGTAAAAAATACACAGAGAATTTGGGAAAACACCTAGCAAAATCGAGATCTCAAATTTTGTCACTAGATCTTTTTTTTAAATATAACTATGAGATCTCGATATTAATATCGAGATCTCGAATTGTCTGCTGGATCATGCTCTAGATTTTATTTAATATTTTTGTATCATTTATCGCAGATGTCATATCAATATTTCATCATACGTCATGGTGGTGCATGGGATAGATCCGAGTATATGGGCGGAGACGAGCAATTGATATGTTTGAGGCATGAGGGAATCTCCTACAATGCCATTTTGTCCGAGATTCACGAGATCATGCACTGTGATCTCCTCATTACTAGTTACTTTCTTTTACATGAGCAGTATATCTGGGGGCTCGAGGCATGTGAAGGCTGGACTGAAGACCAATGAAGATATAATGCGGATGCTATATGAAAATAACATTGATCCTGTTATATATGTGGACACCAAATTGAAGCAAAATCAGTCCGGATTTCAGGCACCTCAGTCACAGTCACGACAATCAACACAAATGGGTGGTCCTAGCATCTCATTAGCTGATGATTTCGTACATGAGTATGAGGCGAAATCTACTGATGATGATTATTATTATTGTGATGACGAGGAGGAGGAGGAGGCAAGTGAGGAGGAGATGGACAACGAGGAGGAGATGGAGGAGGCCGAAGTCGGTTGTTTGAGTCCTTGGTCAGTGATTTTTCTAGATGGATTCTAGCTCCTGGGCGAATGGATCAGTATGGACTATCTAACAATAACTTGAGTCAGTTCGTGGCTACAGCTCAACATGATCAGGAAGTAAGGAGTTGGGTGCTTCCTTTAATAGAGGTTGATGCTCATGAGCATTTGGAGTGGATTATGCCCATAGATTGGGCCCCGACTGAGCTATGCATTACAACGACATTTAGCAGCAAGGATGAACTTGACCTTGCTGTAGGACTGCATCACTTGCATCACCGGTTGGAATACTGCACAGAGAGGTCCAACAGAACTCGGTTCAACTTCAGATGCAAGCATGAGAATGGTTGTCCTTTTATGCTACTGAGTCAATTGTGGATTGAATTGAAAAAAATGAGAAGGGTAGCTTGAACATGGGAGTTTTGTGGATTATTAGAAAATTTGAATGCTCATGGACTTGAGTTGACTTGAAAAAGGCAAAAAAAAAAAAAAAAAGAAAGAGAGAAAGAAAAGTTTACCCCTCTTGTTGATTGTTGGGTTTTGTTTGTGTTTTGAAAAAAAAAATTGTTGGTAAATCAGTTCACAAGGTGAACATGTATTGAAAGATGTGTATAAGTGTAGGAAAGAGGAATTGATAAATATATGTGATTATGGGTTGATAGTTGGGAAGTTGTGAAAATTATAAGTGTGTTAAGACACTCAACCTAAAATGACCTACCTTCTAGGAAAGCCTCATTACAACCAAATTATAGACCTTTTTTGATTCATCGAGTCTTTTTACTTTCTAAGCAGTGGAGAGATGAGAAATTTGTCAAACTTATGGTTAAGAAAACTGTACTACTTTGAATTGAGTGAAACACATGTCCTAAACACTTGAGTGATGAGTGATTGTTAAAATTCTTCCTATCTGTGAGATTCTTCCCGAAACTGTTGATGATTTGGATTGGATTTTGATTGCATTATCTTTTGGATGAGAGTGTACTTAGATTGTGATGAATCTTGTGAGGCATTGCACATCTCTGTTTGCATGACTTTGAGTTTCTTTTGGTGTTTTGATCGAGGATGATCAATAGTTCAAGTTTGGGGGAGTTGATAAGTGCGCTATTTCGTTCACTTATCAATGGATTTTTAGGTTGTTTTCATGATATTAATGTGTGTTTACTTTATTTTCCTTGCATCGTACTTTTTTTATGTTTGGTTTGTTTATCATGGTGAAAAATGCAAGTTTTGGAGTGAAAAATTGACTAAGTTAAAGAATGCATTGTTTGAGCCATGTGCTATGTCTCGACCGACGTGCAGGGTGTCAGTCGACACAGATGCAAAGAAGAGTTGGGTCGAAATGCAAGATTTTCAGGATTTTTCCTCCTTGTCGATCGACTGGCGCGCACGTTGGTTCGAAAGTGGGGCTGTGTGTCGATCGACACACACACGGACTGTTTTGGCGGATTTCCTTAAGTCTTTACTTATTTCCATGTTTAAACAATTAGACTTAGTATATATAGTATTGTTTTGGCGATTATCTACATTCATGCCACTTTTTAGACCTAGACTTATAGTTCTTATTGTTCTTCAATTATTTTGGACTTGGATTGAAGATTGAGAGCAATATTCCTCAAGATTGGACTCAATTCAACTTTGATTTTATGAAGTACTTTTATAGGTTTTACCCTTTCATATTTTTGTTCAACATGAATATGTGTAGGTAATCCTCTATTCAGATTCTAGGGTTTATGTGATTGTCTTGGATGCATGCTTAGGTTATTAAATCGATCAATATCTTTAATTGGTTTATTAGTTCTTGTGCTTTTTCAATCTGATTAAATTGGTCATTTGATTAGGTTTTCATAATTAATTAGTTTGAGACTGAAAAGTGAAAATTGATTAATAGATTTAAAAATTGGTAATATGGATTTTTATTATGTCTGAAAAGAAGAATTTAGTCCATAGGAATAAATCTGATGTTTTTGGGAGTCATTAATTTTTTCTAGAGACCGAAAGGATATAGGAAATTAATAATCCACTTTATGAATTGCCAACCCTGGAATTTGTAATACTTTTCTGATGTTCCACCTCAATCAATATTTTTAATTGATCGATAGATTTTCCTTGCATGCTATCCTCGATATGAACTTGCCCTGTAATCTGATCTTTTCTCTAGTGTCTGAAAACCCGGTTTAATCTCTGCTTTAATTTAATTTTCTTGCAAAATTTAGTTTCAAGTTTCAAAACCCCTTCAAATTTCTATTTACTTGGATAATAAACCGAAAAAAAAATGTTTCAGTACAGAGGATATTCGTTTTTACAATCTCCGTGGGATCGATAATTTTAATTTGCCACTAGACTATAATATTACTAAAAATTTAGCGATCAAATTTTGACTCACTAGAACACTACTTATATCAAGAAAAGATTTTTCAAGCTCAAAATGGCTACAAGTGGTCATGTGTAGGGTTAGTGTTTGGGATGAAGCTAAGAAAAGAGATGCCTAAGATCATTTTTACCAAGTTTTACATCAATACAGTCTCGAGAGAGAAATAAGCTAAATTCTAGAATCCAATTGCAAACTTGATCACACATGAAAGAAAAGTTAGGCACAAATCTCACTTGGTTATTTTGTTCTTCCCTCACAGTATCAAATCCAAACCAGATAAATCAAGCAAAATCAAGAATCAGAGAGCAACTCATCATGCGGTATTCTCCTATCATCACCTACTCATCATGCAATCCTAATCATCTCAATCTCAGTGTAGACCAATCATCAATCAACCAAATCCATAGATAGGGAAGGAAGAGTACAAAATCTCAAGTTACACTAAACAAATTTTGAACCTAAAAACAAATACACGGAAAGCAAATACATCGAAAATAACTAAACTAGAACAAGTACAACTGAAAGGAAACAGAACACAGGGAAATAACTGAAATACACGAAAATAACTGCAATACATCAAAACAGAAATAAAGAAATAATACAAGTAAATGATAAATGATTCCATTCCCACAAGTCATCATCCCCCCGAACTTATTCAATACAAATGAGAGAATAAGTTTGAAAGTCAGCTTGTAGGAAGGGAATCTAGACCTCAATCCGCTGCAGGCTCTGATTGCGCTCAGGCTGCCTACTCCGCCGGCCGTAGCGAATGGCTGGATCATATGAAGAGTAGAGCTCCACCATCTGCTGGTCAGATGCCCCTTTGCGGTGGTGTGCGCGGCCTGCTGAGCCCAGATGTCCAAAAGAATAGCATCCTACTCCCTCTGATGGTCATGCACCGCTCGAAGCTCAGTCCGGAAGCTGGTAGTGGCCGTGGCTTGATCCTGCATAAAGAGAAGAAACTGCCCCCAGTCGGGGATAGTACTGGAAGAACCAGCGCCGCCATATGAAGTAGAAGCTCCATCCCAGCCCCTCGGGCGAAATGGTTGCTCGGTCTGAACCGGGGGGCGATCTTGTCGAGGCTGCTCCACTGTCTGTCTCTCAGCCCATCGTCGGTGCTCTGCCAAAAGTGCGGCCTCCTCCTCGCAGGTACGTACCTACTGATCTGGCGGTGTGCTTGGGCGGTGCAATAATCTGGAAGGCGGTGGGCCTCCTTGGTAACTCTGGGTCCGGTCCATGTGAGCCTAAGTGTGCATAAACCAGCTGTCACGAAAATCAGCGTTCGTGACATGTGTAAGCTCTGGTCCTGGTAGAAGGAACCTGTCGCCGTTAGAAAAGCACAGGTAATGGTCACCCCGATGTAGAATAAAGAATATGTAGTGCTCCAACTGACCGGCAACCAAAGTTTGATCGCCACCAAGAGGGGTGAAGGCATGGACCGGGATCCCCACAGAAGCAGCGATGGGGGTTACAAATGCCCCGCACCAGAAGTCTCCTGGGATAGCAATCATCTGCCACTTCCAGTTCTCCATGACGAACGCAGCGAGGCTAAGATGCACTCCACTGAGCATGGTCCATAAGCAGAAAACCTCACTAGAGCGGGCCTTCCCGCTCTCATTCCTGCCAAAAACAGACACCCCAAGAAATCTTTGAATATACCTCAGGACAGGGTTGTCTATCTCGGAAGCTTTCATGTTGCCCTTGTCGACGTGATTTGGGTCGGCCGCAGCAGCTATAGTCGGCCAGAATCTCTCGCAAAGGTACTCATCGGGATCAAAGTAGAGCTCAATGATATGCAATGACGCAAAGAACTCTAGGACCAAAGGACGGATGGTGGGCCAGAATTGCTTAATAAAGTGGCCCCAGCCACATCTCCCAAACAGCTGCTGGACATCGTCGTCGAGTCCCAGCTCTAACAGAGTGGCTGCATCAGGATACCACGTCGACTTCATTGTAAATGCCTGCATGTGAGTGAACCGGTGGTCATGATCGATCCCATGGAGATTGTAAAAACGTATATCCTATGTACTGAAATATTTATTTTTCGGTTTATTGTCCAAGTAAATAGAAATTTGAAGGGGTTTTTAAACTTGAAACTAAATTTTGCAAGAAAATTAAATTTAAGAAGAGATTAAACCAGGTTTTCAAACACTAGAGAAAAGATCAGATTCCAAGGCAAGTTCATATCGATGATAGCATGCAAGAAAAATCTATCGATCAATTAAAAGTATTGATTGAGGTGGAACATCAGAAAAGTATTACAAATTCCAGGGTTCGCAATTCATAAAGTGGATTACTAATTTCCTATATCCTTTCGGTCTCTAGAAAAATTAACAACTCCCAAAAACATCAGATTTATTCATATGGACTAAATTCTTCTTTTCAGACAAAATAAAAATCCATATTACCAATTCTTAAATCCATTAATCAATTTTCACTTTTCAGTCTCAAATTAATTAATTATGAAAACCTAATCAAATGGCCAATTTAATCAGATTGAAAAAGCACAAGAACTGATAAGCTAATTAAAGATATTGATCGATTTAATAACATAAGCATGCATCCAAGACAATCACATAAATCTTAGAATCCGAATAGAGAATTACCTACACATATTCATGTTGAACAAAAATATGAAAGGATAAAACCTGTAAAAGTACTTCATAAAATCAAAGTTGAATTGAGTCCAATCTTGAGGAATATTACTCCCAATCTTCAATCCAAGTCCAAAATAATTGAAGAACAATTAGAACTTTAGTCTAGGTCTAAAAAGTGGCATGAATGTAAAAATTGCCAAAACAATACTATATATACTAAGGCTAATTGTTTAAACATGGAAATAAGTAAAGACTTAAGGAAATCCGCCAAAACAGCCCGTGTGTCAATTGACAGGGCGTGTGTCGATCGACACGACCCCACTTTCGAACCAACGTGCGCACCTGTCGATCGCCTCTCCTTGGACTCCCTATCGATCGATAGGGAGGAAAAATCCTGAAAATCCTGCATTTCAACCCAACTCTTCTTTACATCTGTGTCGACCGACACCCTGCACGTCGGGCGAGACAGAGCACACGGCTGAAATAATGCATTCTCTAACTTAGTCAATTTTTCACTCCAAAACCTGCATTTTCACCATGATAAACAAACCAAGCATAAAACAAGTACGATGCAGGGAAGATAAAGTAAACACACATTAATATCATCAAAACAACCTAAAAATCCATTGATAAGTGAACGAAATGATGCACTTATCAGCTACGTGCAAGAAAATCTGGAACTATTTGGAGAGTCTTCAAGTGTGATCTGATGCACTGCTGCCAGACAGATACTGATCGTGTTGCTCCCCGCAGAGTGCCCACAAGAGTGTTGAGTAAGTATTTCTCAAGTAAGTTGGCAGCGGAGGGCACTATTCTAAAGCCGAAGGAGATGATGTCTGAATTGTTGATTCAATTCGACATAAAGATTGATTACAGCTTTGCCCTGCTGATAAGCTCATAATTATACTCACTTATCTATATTTTTCTCCATTGTTTCAAGTGCTTTATGTTATATTTTTACTTATTTCTGTGCATGAGTCTACTTTAGAGGGTGTTATGCCTTTGATGGGTGATTATTGCAGGTTTTAGGCCAAATTCATTGGAAACCCATACCGAAAGCAGATGATGTACAAAGGAACAGTCACGACTTCTTCCACAGATGGAATCTGAGCTAATGGATCACATGGATGGAAAGATCTTTGAGTTAGCTTTCCAACGCAACTGGAATCGGGTCAGTCGGAGTTTGGGAGCGAAAGTTATGGCCGAAACTGTGAGACTGCGCAGACAGATGTATTTGTGTCGATCGAAACAGAGGTCAAAAGTCCGGAAACTTGTGCTCTGCATTCTTGTCGATCGACAAGATTTGTGTTGATCGACACGGAGGCCCGAAAAAGCTGTTTTTGGCATGTTTTGGTAGTTTTTGCTATTTTTACCCAATACTCAAATTAGGTCTTTTCCCCCCTCTATAAATATGAACTCTTAGGCACGAAAATTATACAGTTTTTCCTTGGATTTTACATTGAGCTTTGAAGTTTTTCAAGACATTGAAGGTTCCTCTTCATTTGTAAGTTCATTAATAACATGTTTATTTACTTTCTAGTCATGATTTGTGGCTAGAACCTTAAACAGGTTCTAGGGTTATGATTTCTTTTCTGATGCATGTCTAATTGATATCAACTCATATAGCATGGTTTAATTCTCTGATTTAATTTTATAATCTAGATTAAAAGAAGGACCGAGAGGTGAATTGAGATCTAGGTTTATAGTTAATAATTGATGGATCGAGATATAAAAATTATTAACAGGAAGAGAGAATTAATTGTGTTTGTTTTCTGTCTCAAAAGGAAGAAACCTACATAGGAATAATTAGATAATTATGAGATTGATTAATTTGGTGTTCTTGAGACCGAGAGGAGATAGTCACTAATTAATAATCTAGGATTTAATTGCATAACCAAGGAATTTAATCCACAAAAATCTATGTTTTCCCCATTGCTGAGTTGATTGAAATTGCATGTTGATGATTAGATTATCTGCCCTAGGATCTGTGCTTTTCTTTAATTGTTTTCAAAACCTTTATTTTATTGCACTGTCATCTTTTATTTCCAAACAAAACCCCTTTTTCAAATTCCTCAAACTTCTATGTCCTAGAAATTATAACTAGTACTTTGGATTTTTCGTTGCACAGTCCCTGTGGGATCGACCACCTTAGGGTGTACAAAATTATTATTTGCTCGCTGCTTTCTGCAGTTATCAAATTGGTGCCGTTGCCGGGGATTTGTCAGATTAATCTAGATATTAGTTTATTTTTAGATCTGATGGATTGAGGTTGTAAATTTAATTCTATTGTTATTTTCTGTTTTTCATTTCTTTTTTGGTTTGTTGATTTTGGTTTTTGGTGTTTGATTTTCGTATTTGTTCCAGTTCAGTTTTTCTGGTTTTCAGCCTCTGTCTCGACCGACAGAATCTTTGTCGACCGAAACAGGCGCAGAATACACCCGTGTCGATCGACAGCCTCTCTATCAATCGACACAGTCCTGATTTCCTATTTTTCTTTGTTTTTGGTTGCAGGTTTATGAACACAAGGGCCCAGGGCAAGCCACTGGAGAGTTTTGGCCCAGAAATCGAGGCCACCATCAAAAAAAGGAAAGGAAAAGCCAAACAAACCATTGACACCGTCATGGATGAGATGCCACCCTTGGAGGATTCCGACACATAGCTCAACACTCAAGAGAGTGCCACCTTACTTGTCCAAGAAGTCACTCAGATGAAGGACATCATCAAGCAGCTCATGGCAGAAAGGGAAGCAGACAGGCGCGAGGCCGAAAGAAGAGAAAGAGAAAGAGAGAGAGAAAGGCGCCGCCCAGAAGACTCTGATGATGAGGATCCGAATGCGATGGCCAAGAAGTACAGACCACAACCCGGGAATGAGGGATTTTCTATTGGCATCACCACCAACAACTTTGAACTCAAGACTGGGTTGATTCAGATGGTTCAGCAGAACCAGTTCGGGGGCCGAGCAGTGGAGGATCCATACACTCACCTCAGGATGTTCGTGGAGGTTTGTGATACCATCTAGCAAGGAGGAGTTACCCAAGATGTGATTCGTCTACGCTTGTTCCCCTTCTAACTTAGGGATCAGGCTAGGACGTGGTTTACAGCCTTGGACTGCAGCAACATCCATTCATGGGCCGATCTCAGAGCCGAGTTCTTCGCCGCCTTCTTCCCACCTTCAGTCATCATTCAGAAGAAGATGGAGATCCTGCAGTTCCATCAGAGATTGGATGAGTCTATGTTCGAAGTTTGGAGCAGGTGGAATGAGTTGTTGAGGAGCTGCCCAGGCCATGGAGTTGACACTGAGGAGCAGGCTCATATCTTCTATAGAGGGTTGACCGAGGAAAGCCAAAAGTCCGTAGACTATGCAGCTGGGGGATCATTAATGAGCAAGTCACCAGAAAAGGCCCTGAAGCTGTTAAAAAAGATGGCCTTGCATGATCAATAATGGGGGAATCCAAGGAGGCCACAGATCCGAGCTGTTGAGGCAAAGGAGGATGATGCATTGAAGAAAGAGGTTGAGAAGCTAAAGGGGGAAGTTGAAAAACTAACTACTTCTGCTTCTGTTTCTGTTGCACAGGTTGATCCTATCGCCGACGTGAACTACATGAATCGTGGTGGCTACCAGAATCAGTACCGGCAAGGGGGATACCAACACTACCATCCTAAACCTCACCCAGGCTTCTCCTACTCTCAGCCTGACGCTGCCGAGCAGCTCCCTCCTGATTTTGATGTGCAGAATGGCGAGATTGTGGAGAAAAAGAAGGAGAGCCTTGACGAGGTGCTCAAGAACTTCATCAAAGCCTCAAATTACAGAATGGGGAAAATCGAGAAAGAAGTGGAAGGAGTTAATACCAAGGTGGATCTGCTCGGCAAGCACGCCAAGATCATTGAAACTCAAATGAGCCAAATTGCTACCACTATCGGGATACAACATACTCCAGGGAAGCTACCCAGCACCACCGAGGCAAATCCCAAGAACCAAAAAGATTGCAAATCTGTGAAGCTGAGGTCCTGAAAGAGTTACAAAGGTCCGAGCATGCCCCAAAGCAAGTTTGGGGGGAGAAAAGAAGCAGACCCAGCAGAGCCGACCTCTGTTTCGATCGACAGGATTCCTGTCGATCGTCACAGACCCAGAAGAGGCAGTCGACATAGATTCAGAGGAGGAGATCGACAGAACTGCAGAGGGTGTGCCGATTGACACACCCTCTGTCGATCGACAGGCAGTCCAGAATCAAGGCCAGTCGACACAGCAGCATTCCTCCACTTCCAAGGCTGCCAAGACACCTCCGATGCCGTTCCCTCAGAGATTCGCCAAGCAGAAATAAGATTCCAAGTTCTCACGCTTTGTCGAGAACTTGAACAAGGTAAGTATTAATCTTCCACTAATTGAAGTTCTTTCTGAAATTCCAGGTTACATGAAATATCTCCGGAAGCTGATGAGCGAGAAGAAACACTTTGTGGAGAATGCAACCGTGAAGCTTCATGAGCAGTGCAGCATGGTCCTACAGAAGAAACTTCTAGTCAAGAGAAGTGATCCAGGCTGTTTCACCATCCCAGTTGAGATCGGGGGGTTTAAGTTCGAGAAGGTGCTGTGCGACACTGGTGCCAGTATCAACCTGATGCCCTTCTCTATCTTCCAGCGCCTCAAGATTGGAGAGTTTAGGCCAACCACTATCACATTGCAGATGGCAGACCGATCTGTGTCTCGCCCCAAAGGTATAATTGAAGATGTATTTATTCGTGTAGGCCATCTTATCTTTCCTGCAGATTTCGTGGTCCATGAAGGAAGATGGGAACACACCCCTCATCTTGGGAAGGGAATTCCTAGACACTAGTGCTGCTCTGATTGATTGTCGTGGTGGAGAGATCACGCTTCGAGCAAATGAGGAAAGGATCACATTCAAGCTCGACACAAGCCGGCAACAATCCAAATGCTTCAGAATCACATCCAGAGAGGAAGCAGATGAGGAAGAAGAAGAAGAAGCAAGTGAGGAGTTCAAAGAAGACCAAGCCGCTCAAAGATGGGAGCGAGGGAACGAGTCGGCAAAATTGTCAATTACACCGTCTCTTCCCAAGCTCACTGCTGTCATCCAAGATTGGTGGGTCTATATGGTGGATTCTCATGGTAGGCGAGTGCGAACTAGCCCACCTTGGTTCTGAAAAGAGGTATCTTCGAGCTACGACGTTAACTAAAGCACTTGTTGGGAGGTAACCCAACTGTTATCTATTTTTACTTCAATTCCTTTCAATTTTTGTATATTTTATTTTCTGCCTTTACCTTGTTTTTGGTTTTGTTGTTCAATTTCGGAAAAAAAAAATGAAAATTGGAGGAATTGCTCGACAGACCGGCTGTCGATCGACACAGAGGCATGGCGCACGGAGAACACTTCGATCGACAGAAGCAAGAGTCGACAGAAGGCTCTGTGTCGATTGACAGGCCTCCTGTCGATCGACACAGAGTGCCAGCATCACCAAATCTTCGTCGCGCAACGCTGAGTTCCTCGGGTGGATAAAAACATCGATGTTTGAGATCGACAGTCCGGTACAGTTCTGTTTCTTGTCTAATTTTCAAACTTTTTCTTACTCTCCGAGTTCGAAATAAGTTTGGGGGATGTGGTCAGGAAATTCGAACTTTCTATCCTTTACTTGCTTTATTTTTATTGCATATATTTGATTTGGTGTGTTTAATTTTTGCCAATAAAAAAAATATAGTGGGAATGGATACAACTAGCCACTTTGAATAAGTGGGTATGTTTTATAGCCACAAGGATAAAAATATAAGTTTTCTAGCCACTTTGTACTTTTGTCTTTTTCTCTCTTCCATTTTCGGCTACAAGACAAAATTTACTTTATTAAAGTTGTTTCCATTTTCGGAAATATTCATTATTTCATTTATTTATTCATTTATTTAATTTTGAACAATTAATTTGAACTACCAAGGTAGTTGTAAATTTATTACAACCTTTTACAAACAAATATTTTCGGTTGTACGAGGAAGCAAATATTTTAAAAATTATTTGAAGATTGTTGAGAGGGTTTAGAGAGAGAAAAATCGAAGGTATGTTGATTTCAACCATTTTTTCTTACTTTCGATTCGTTTTCTGCGTTATAATGTTGTTATGTGTTCAAAATCGACATGCATATCTTAGTATCGACTTGTATATCTTAGTTTTTTAGAAAATATCGCGATTTTAGGACTGTTGTTCGTAAAAAAATACGCAGAGAACTTAGGGAGAAACCCAGGAAAATTGCGATCTCGTGATAAATCGAGATCTCGAGATGATGTCGAGATCTCGATTTCACCATATCGAGATCTCGACGTCATCTCGAGATCTCGATTTATCACGAGATCTCAATGAATTTTAATTAAATTCCGATATCTCGATATTATTATCGAGATCTCGAATTATCTGCTGGAAAATGCTCCTGATTTTTTTTTAATATTTTCATTTCATTTATCACAGATGTCGTATCAACGTTTCATCATACGTCATGGTGGGGCTTGGGACAGATCCGAGTATATGGGCGGAGACGAGCAATTGATTTGTTTGAGACGTGAACGGATCTCCTACAATACCATTTTGTCCGAGATTCACGAGATCATGCACTGTGATCTCCTCAGTACTAGCTACTGCTTGTTTTACATGAGCAGTATATCTGGGGGCTCGAGGCATGTCAAGGCTGGACTGAAGACCGACGAAGATATTATGCGGATGCTATATGAAAATAGCATTGATCCAATTATATATGTGGTCACCAAATTGAAGCAAAATCAGTCCGGATTTCAGGGAAAAAAGTCACAATCACAGCGATCAACACGAATGGGTGGTCCTAGCATCTCATTAGCTGATGATTTCGTAGATGAGTATGAGGCGGAATCTACAGATGATGATGATGATGATGATTATTGTGATGATGATGATGATGAGGAGGAGGAGGCAAGCGAGGAGGAGAGGGACGAGGAGGAGGGGCGGAGTCGGTTGTTTGAGTCCTTGGTCAGTGATTTTTCTAGATGGATTCTAGCTCCTGGGCGAATGGATCAGTACGGACTATCTAACAATAACTTGAGTCTGTCCGTGGCTGCAGCTCGACATGATCAGGAAGTAAGGAGTTGGGTGCTTCCTTTAATAGAGGTTGATGCTCCTGAGCGTTTGGAGTGGATTATTCCAGCAGATTGGGCCCCGACTCAGCTGTGCATTGGAGCGACATTTAGCAGCAAGGATGAACTTGACCTTGCTGTAGGACTGCATCACTTGCATCACCGATTGGAGTACTCCACAGAGAGGTCCAGCACTACTCGGCTCAACTACAGATGCAAGCATGGGAATGGTTGTCCTTTTATGCTGCGTGCAAGACAATCTGGAACTGTTTGGAGAGTATTCAAGTGTGATCTGATGCACAGCTGCCAGACGGATATTGATCGTGTTGCTCCCCGCAGAGTGCCCGCAAGAGTGTTGGGTAAGTATTTCTCCAGTAAGTTGGCGGCGGAGGGCGCTATTCTAAAGCCGAAGGAGATGATGTCTGAATTGTTGATTCAATTCGGCATCAAGATTGATTACAGTTTTGCCCTGCGGGCAAGAAACATAGCCATTGCAATGGTATTCGGCGAGTGGGAGAAGTCTTATGCGATGCTGCCGGGCTACTTACACATGCTACAGTCTCGTAACCCAGGCACGATGTATGATATATCCACTTCTTCGGAGAGTTTGTTCAAGCACATGTTTCTGGCGCTTGCTCCTTGCATCGATGCATTTCACAGCTTCATGCGCCCAGTGATTGTTGTAGATGGCACGCATCTGAAGGGCAAGAATAAGGGAATGTTGTTTGTTGCGGTGACGAAAGACGGCAATGAACAATTATTTCCCCTTGCTATCGGGATTGGACCCATAGAGGATGATGAGTCGTGGATGTGGTTCATGCATCGCTTGCATGTGTGCTTCGGGGATCGCGAAGGACTGATCATTGTCAGTGATCAGCACAAGAGCATAAAAAATGCAGTTGAGTTAGCATTTCCGAATGCTACGCATGCTATTTGCTATTACCACTTGGCGAATAACATGTCGAGGTACGGTCCGCAAGTTGGTGCTGTTTTACGAGATGCAGCCTACTGTTATAGGCACGATGCATTTCAAAAGCACATGTCTACTTTGGAGATTCTGAGCAAAGAAGGAGCTTACAAGAGGCTTCTGGATATAGGAGTCCACCGTTGGTCGAGATCTCAGTGCCCTGGTACCCGATTCAGCTTCATGACGTCCAATGCAGCCGAATCCCTCAACTCTCGTTTGTTATGGGCAAGGCGATTACCTATATGTGCCCTTCTTGAGACTTACAGAGCTATGGTTGAGCGATGGTTTGACGAGCGACGAGCGGCTGCACGGTCTAGAGATCATGCTCTGACACACGTAGCTATGACAAAATTAACAGAATCGTCCGAATATGGGCGACAGCTTGTAGTCAGAGGCACCACCATGCCACACATATACAAGGTGGAAGGGCAACAGAGAAGCTACAGTGTCGACTTAGAGCACAGAACGTGTGAGTGTCGTCAGTTTGATCTCGATCTGATTCCATGTTGTCATGCGGCTGCCGCCCTCAGGTAATATGTTAATTCGAACTTTCATTATTGCAAATATCTTAATAAAGATTATTATAACATGTGTGTCTTATTTTTCGATTGTCAGATATATTTCGCAGCCGATATCAGAGTACGTGCCACACTACTACAAGCAATTCACTCTGCTACAGACATATCATCACACCATTATGACTGTGCCGCATCCATCGGATTGGGTACTCCCATCGGAGGTAACATCCTATGTTGTGAGACCACCGATAATAGTTCGACAGGCTGGCCGTCCGAGGATGAGTAGAGCACGTTCTGGTGCTGAGAGTTCGACCACGCGCAGATCTCAAGTATGTAGGAGGTGTCGACAATCCGGTCACAACTCACGTGCCTGCACTGCTTATATTGCCATTGGTGAGGTGGATTTGAACAGTCCTCCACCCCAAGACGGGCCACGTAGGCGACGGGCAAAGACATGTAGTATCTGTCAGCAGACGGGGCATACAAAAAGAAAATGTCCGGAGAGAGTTGACCATATGAGTGAGTAGTGGTACTTGCTTTATTTTTGTTTGCACATTTATGACGAATTGATCAGTTGTTGTTAATGGAAATTTGTTTATATTAATTGTGGTGATATTTGGACGATTTTTTGAGTTCTTATTTGATCTGTTTTGGTGTTTTGGTTTGTATACGAATTCAGGTGGATTTTACAAAATTGAAATAGAATATCGTGA
>JAPKLW010007255.1:0-15459 GCA_026898455.1 Plectranthus barbatus
ATTGAATCAGTAAATCTAAATAGGATTAGTTGGAAAGCAACAAAAAAGAGATGTATAAATCATTGTTGTGCTTTCCCACAACCCAAAGAGATCTAAATTGTACTGAAATTCAGCTGATGGAGATGGAGATGGATCGGCTGAGCCTACTGCCGGATGACCTACTTATTCATATCCTCTCTCTTCTGGATTTGGAGGAGGCAGGAAGATCTTCATTGTTGTCGAAACGATGGAGATATGTTTGGACCGAATTCCCCCTTACTATTGATTTCAAGGAAATGACGGGGGAGATTGAGTCAGTAAACAAGTTCAAAGCTCGTGTCTATCGCGTGCTTGCTAACCGCAGAGGAGCTGCTTTGGACTTCCTGAACCTCAAATTCATCTACGACAAAAGCTTGGATTCTGATATCGATGTGTGGGTAGAGTTGGCATCCAAATATGATGTCAAAGTGTTGTCTTTGTGTCTAACGCAAAGAGCTGGCAGTTTTGATGAGTATACCATACCTCAGACCCTTTATTCCTATCCACAGTTGACCGTGTTGACACTGCACCATTGCATCGTGCCTCCGCCGTCGTCAGCCATGGAATGGCGATCCATGAAAAATATATCACTTCGTTTTTGTGCCCTCCCTCAGCATGTAATCGATAAAATAATTTCAGCTTGCCCTACTTTGATCCACATGAAACTCATCCATTGCTACGGATTCAATCGATTAGAGATTGGGTGTCCAACATTTTGCACCCTCAAAGTATATCTTGAGGGTTTTCTAGAGATCTCGGCACCATATATGACGTTTTTAGATGTTGGCACATTTCCTCAAACAGGTACGCTACACCTCACCAATGTCGTTTCTCTCAAAGGAGTGACGCGGCAAATGGAAGTCTTTGATGAGGATTTAATCTCGCCGGAGTTGATAAACAATGCCCAACAAACTTTCCAAAACATCAGTTTTGCCACCATCCTCGACATTGAGATTCAAACCATTAAGGTACGTCCCAGGGGCGGATCCAGAAAATTATAACTGGGGATACAATATATAAATAAAATTAAATTGGGGATACATTATATAAAAATTTATATAAATAAATAATAAAAAATCTAAAATACATAAATTTAATAACAAAAAAAATAAAAATTGGGGGTACAAGTGTACCCCCAATTTAGTACATAGGTCCGCCTCTGGTACGTCCAACAGTTTCTCTCATTTACTCTGGTGTAGCAATATAACATTAGTGGTACTGGTGTCAATTTTAATTATTATCAATACCTCTAATTGTTGTAAAATCCCCGGCTAGGTGCTAGGTGATACCTATCCGAACTGAATACCCTCAAATCCCCATGTCTAGTCGGTTTGGTAAGTAATCGGCACCTAGGCATTGTCTAGACCACTTAATCCACCTAGGCGCCGATTTAGGTGACCGACTAAGTAGGATATGTGTCGTTTAATTGATTCGGGCTACCTATTTTTTATATATTTTTTTAAAAAAATAATTGAAACTTATATAATTTTTTTATTTAATAATAATATTATTATAAATATTAAATATGAAAAAAATTAGTTTACCGATTAACTTCTGTCTAGAAAACGCCTAAGCCCTGCCTAAACTGCCTAGGCACTAGCGATTTTTACAATCTTACCTCTAATATACTACAACATCAGCCGTGAGCACATTAACATGTACCCACAGTAGACATTGGAACGTTTGTGATATTGAATCTTTACGGTCACATATTATTTGTATATATTAGGCTATATCAAAAATGGGCATGCACAACTTTCACCTTCCACTGCTGAAGGTAGAGACCATGACCATACCTGTAGGTGGTGATGTGGTTGACGTTAATTGCACCATAGCTATCCTTCAATCTTCTCCATTCCTTAAGATGTTGACCATCTTTGACTACAAAGAGGTTAGTTCTCCATTTTGTTTTTCATTTAAGATTTTGATTTGATGAATGTTTGATGTTTACTACTATGTAGTTAAAATTATTATATATTGATATGAAAATAAGAGCAGTTAAAATTAAAATAATATAGATGGGCAAAAACTTGCGTTAGGTAAGCCTAAACGATTTAGGCGGATTTTATCCATACCAAAATGGGTTCACTCGTCCCAAATAGGGTTTAATAATCCCCAATTCAGGGTATATTAGATGGGTTTGGGTTGGGTTAATGGATAAAACCCGCTTAAACTGTTAAGGCGTGTCTAACCTGAGACCTTCCCATATAAATGTTATTCACAATTTCTTTTGTTGTCATTCGATGCATGTTCACATATTTGTATTCTAGAAACTACGTACATATCAATCGAATTCATACATTTAGATTTTAATGAAGTTATATATCGAAACAATAGATGATGGCAAAAACTTGCGTTAGGCACGCCTAAACGGTTTAGACGGGTTTTATCCATACCCAAATGGGTTCACCCATTCCAAATAGGGTTTATTAATCCCCAATTTGTGTATATTAGAAGGATTTGGGTTGGGTTAATGGATAAAACCCGCCTAAACTGTTTAGCCGTGTCTAACCTGAGACTTTCCCATAGATAATTTATATGAAGTCATATATATTTTTATTTTTAAAATATATTTTTCTGACCTTTACCTTTTGGATTACCCATAATTAATTTATCTTGAATTATGAATTTCAGAATCAATTAATTACCCATAATTTAAGATTTGCAAGTCAATTTTTGCACAGTTTTTTACCAAGTACTTGTATGAGTTTTGGAATTAGCTCCTAACATATTACGATTTGTGTTTTCAGGAATCTACAGATTGGGATCTTGCTACAGAATTTAATTTAAGTTGTGATTTACCACATCTTAAAACTGTGGAAATTATGGTTGAATATGCTTGCAAATCAACATTCTTATTGGCAAAGACTCTACTAAAGAGAGGTCCCTTCTTGAAAGTAATGAGAATCTACATAAGCATAAATGAACTTCCATCACCATCAGTTGATGTGATCAACATATTTAAGACACTCCGCTCTTATCCGAAATCTTCGGAGGAAGCAACTATTGAAATTTATTTAATTTCTGTAAAAGAACAATAGTTTTGTCTTGATTATTTTGTGTATCATCTCAAACTGCATTATGTAGTAGCCCGTGCAAAACTTGAGAAATAAAAGTTTTTTTAAAAAAATTATATTAGTATTTGATCGTTGGGCAACTTGAATTATAAAAAAATTTGCATGATTAAATGTCCAAATTAAATTAATATTGACGGAGTTGTTTAGTTAAATGTCCAAATTAAATTAAAATATAATCTTATGATTATTTATGTGTGGCAATAAAATTTAATTAGATATATTTATAATATCTTGTAATATCGAAATTAGATACTAGAATATCTACTTCTAGCCTACTTGTCGTTTGAAAGGAGAAGGAGTTACAGAGAGAGCAAGAGTGAAGGAAAGGAGAGACCGAGAGAAAGCTCCGTCAACCGCATCTCGAACGCACCTTCTTCCTCACACTAAATCTCTCAAACTATCCATCCTCTCAGCACGATCCAACATTAAAATGATAGTTGGTACTTAGTAGATAATCGTGGAATCAAGAATCGCTCCTTTCGGACGTTGGATCTAGGAGTTATCGCGATACGAAGTTGACGAGCTAGGCTCAATTCCAAACCATTCGTCTTCTGAATCTGATTTCTTCACCACAATATAGATTGAAGAGCAGAGAACATATAAGGACCATGAAATACTCCAATTGGACGTCGGGATTTGAAGATTCTGTGGTTTGAAGTTGCTGACAGCAAGGTAATTCATTTAAAATCTGGGTTAATCCACTTCACGCAGCCACTGTTTTTCGCATCGTCGAGCTCAGAAATTACATTATTAATGAAATCGTAGTGTGTTGTGTAGGGATCATCCTAAAAGAATAAACATTCAAATCGAACTTGGGAGACAGGAGTTAAGTGCGCTGCAAGGTGCTGTGCTAGAAGTGTGAAATCGCAGAAGCTATACCATTTTAACCCTGATTTTGTTTCAGTTATGCACGACTTGGGATGTTTGGCTCGCGTAGGATCAATCTAGTCACAATTAGGGTCACAACGCAATGATCGGATTTAAAATTGGTTAGGGAACGACGGAGAAAACAACAAACAAACACACGCCGACCATTTTACTAACTCTATGCTCGCTGGTTGCATTTCTCTATATTGTTCCAATGTTTTCAACCCAACTAGTACCTGAAGGCATGTATTGGAGACTGCATATGTGACACAACGAATTAAAATACGAATTAAGCCCTTCTGCCCTTCTAAAGCAAATGGTCAAGTGAAATAAATAAAATAAAATGAGATGTGAAACGGAAAAATTAAAATTATATATATGACTTTCCATTGAAGAGTTTAAGGATGAATAATCCCAACATGCACTCTAGACCGAGAAACCTTCGGCGCAACGATGTATGGATTATTTTTCTTAGTTAATCCTAACGGTAGATTTAGAAAAAAAAATAATAATAATTAAAAATGTATATAAAGATAAATGGAATGTCGCACAAATTTTGGCTCGATAAACTATATCGCGCTTGTAGAAATATATCTATTGGATAATTATTATTTAAATTATTTTAGAATTTATATAAACCCACAATATTATTAGATTTTGATGCGCGATAAATCGCCGAGACTTACATGAAACAAATAGAGGTAAAAAATAAATAATTGCACTCGATGAAAAGAACTGCACCAAGCCTTGTTAGTTTATTTTTGAATAAGTACGCAAGTTATTAAGTTCTATCAAGAGAGGCGTGGCGAGGAGAAACGAAAAGGCTCGAATAAAATAAACTTGGTCTAGAATATAGATTAGCCAACGAGACATTAAACTAAAATTTTAAAATATTATAAATATAATTAAAAATTTATTTAAGTGATGGTGTATGCATGAAGAGGCAAGACAATGAAGGAATTAAATTCTCAATTGGGAAATATATAGTCAAGCGATCTTTTGTTATATTGAGAGGTCTTTCGACCTATACCATGACCGTAGAAGTATTTCAGAGACGATTTATGTTGATGACCCAACTCGCTAACTAAATCCCAAATTTCTTGAAGGGAACGTCGATCAAGCCAATCTAGCGATCCGAGAGTAAACAATCCAGTAACTCATTAGGTAATATTTCTTTTGGAGACAATTCTTTGGCTGCCATCAAAAGCGAGAGGTAAAATTCTCATTCGGTTGAAAAGTGGAGAGCATCAATATATTACAAATGTTTATTACATTCCCAATATAAAGAATAACATATTGAGTGTAGGACAGTTGGTGGAGAGAGGTTTTGAAATTCAAACGAAACATAATTGTTTGTATTTGAGAGATAATCATGAGAGACTTATTGCTAAAGTCTCCATGACCAAGAAACGTATGTTTCTTTTGAATATTTGTAATGATCTTCCAAAGTGCTTGAAGATGTGTTATGAAGATCCATCTTGGCTATGACATCTATGGTTTGGGCACCTCAATTTTGGAAGTCTAGAAGATTTGTCAAAGATCTATGGTTTGGGCACCTCAATTTTGGAAGTCTAGAAGATTTGTCAAAGAAAAATATGGTACGAGGTTTACCACATATCCACAAGCCAAATCAAGTGTGTGAAGGGTGCCTACTTGGAAAACACCATCGAAGTAGATTTCCAAAGGAGTCCATGACAAGAGCCAAGAAGCCTTTAGAACTCATCCATGCTGATGTGTGCGGACCGATCAAACCAGAGTCTCATGGTAAAAGTAAATAGGAGTACTTCATTCTCTTCATTGATGATTTTTCCAGGAAAACATGGGTCTATTTTTTTAAGGAAAAATCAAAAGTATTTGAGATATTCAAGAGATTTAAGGCATGGGTGGAGAATGAAAGCAACCTTAAAATCAAGGCCATGAGAATTGATCGAGGTGGAGAATTCACATCAAATGAGTTCAATCATTTCTGTGATGAAAAAAGTATCAGGCGGCCTTTGCCAGTGACTTTAAATTACTTTGTAACCTATGTTATCATTAGATCATGGAGTTGAGGGCATTTAACCCATGACTCTTTATTTGCTTTTGTAAGCCTATATAAAGGCATGCTTGTGATTGAATAACATATCACTTCCTCCATTCTCTCTTCTCTACAAAGTATTTCTAACACTCAAATGTTTTAGTCCTTCTGATCATATTGTAAGCTAATATTAGTGTTTTTCTTTTTTTGTACTTATCTGAGAGGGGAGGGGATCAAACTACTCCCCAAAAGATTGAAGCCCACGAGATGAGAAACGCCAATTATAAAATATTATAAAGAGCACTCAATTACAGTTGCTAAAGAGCTAACACAGATTTTACAGCAGAGGTTAGAGAAATAGAACAACAGGATAGCAGATTCAGAATTCGAAATTCGATTGCAGCAAAAGCTTGAGCAGGAAGAACAACGTAGATTTTACAGAAACGAAACAAGCTGCATTGTCTAGGCAATGAGGAAAGGCAAGACAGTAAGCATGAAGGATTCGTACGTGAAAGTTGCCGACCCAGAAAATGAGGTATCCTTCTCCTTGAATTTCTCAGTTAGCCCCTGCAAAAAAAAAAAACCAACACAAGCTTAGAAGCGCCTTCATTGAAACTTGAGTTGGAGAGTCTTTAGCCAAAACTCACCTTCACGGTAAGACAGCACCTGGCCAAACAAAAAAAAGTACGAAAATTAGTAAAAATCGAAGCATTTGAGTCTGTCCCAGAAACATAAACATTAAACAATCATCGCTGGGGAACATACTCTATGAAATTATCGTATTCAATGGCCTTGTTCTTTCCACCACTTTTGTCGAACTTGGAAACAAGTAACTCCAGGACTACAGGGGATACTGAAAATCCAAGGCTGAGGAGAGCCTCTCTCAACTCATTTAAGTCAATTTTGCCACTTCTGTCCCTATCAAATCTTTCAAATATTGCCTGAACACGGAGAAGTTTAATCAGATAGCCGATAGGATATAGACATCTCATGAAATTAATAGTGGCATCGAAGTTATGACTGACCCTCCAGTTCTGAAGACTGTAAAAGACTTGAATGAATTCCTTCGGACCTATTTCAAGAAATCACAGCACATCAATACACAACCTTAACATCATAAAACTGCAGGTCATAAGATGTTCTACAAGATAAGCCCTCAATCATCTAGATGTGCGCCTTTCCTAGCTTTACTCTCTCTGTTTATGGTATGAAAAACATGATACTATTATCAGAAAAATATTGAACAGCTTGAAAATAGAAATAGTATCTGTGAAAAGGCAATATCTCATCAACTCATAGCTAAAGGCCGTATCAGCTAATAAATGAATCGCAAATTCTAGAAGCCATATTTTATTAACCTTGTTGACCATCATGAAATGCTAAGATTGTCTTTGCCATCAAGATAAAAGATTTCAAAGATTCATGGCGCAGTTCTACTTCAATCACATCTTACTTCATTTTTATCATCCACAGCTGTGCTCAAAGTGTTTGACCTATGCATATTTCACTCAAGCCATTAGGAACCTAAATACTGCAGCTGAAAACTGTCGGCTAACACACGTATATTGGTACTACTCTCAACAGAAATCTATGGTAGCACATGTTCATCTATGTAAGAGTTTTCTATTAAGGGACAAAGTAACAATACTTCAGAAGATCTTCGTCTTCGTCTAAATGCCTTAAGTTCTTCGAATAAAATATCACTTCACCCACCTGAGGTAAACCATATTCAGCTTCTCCACGACAGCCCTAAAGGCCATTCAGCCAGTCAAATCATGTCAATTGAACACATTTATTACATCATAGTATTGCAAGTGTTGGATTTTTGCCTCTAGCCAAAATATGCACACGCATCCCACCGTATTAATAAAACAGAACACGACATAAAGTAAGGCATATAGGAGAGCATCTTGACCTAATATTTCAAGTCGTCCAAGGTCACTAAAGAAAACAAAATGCACAATGTGGGGTCAATTGATAATAAAGAAAAAGCATCGTGAAGAGCATATTGCTCGAGTTTTACATGAGCAGATCTCAACTCTCGGAAAACGAATCATAATCTCGAATAAATTAACAGCTAAACCTCATAATCCTCAAAATTCTTACGCACAATAGTAGTAATTACCCAGGAAATAACAACAGCTGCAAGATTATCGGCAAGATTAATCCTAATCAATTTCCAAACCGGCATGAACTTAACGAAAATCCGCTAACATGTGTAAACCCTTACAAACTGAAAATCCCCAATCTCACATGCCTCATAAACAAAACATGAGTAAAAAAAAAATCATGCGCAAATAAAATACCTATCTTCCTGGTATTAGAGTTGGTGAAAAGATACATAAGCAGATGAACAGTCCTCAACCCAAAGCTCTGATTATACGACGAGAGCGCGCGCTGAAGCTCCTTATCGTCGATAAATCCACTTCCGTCCCGATCCGCCGCCTGAAAGCAGGCGATCACGCTGGGATCAGTGCCAGGCGGGAAAGCCGACGGCATAAGGGAGGCAAATGGGGTTCCATAGGGCGCCGGAGGGTAGCCAGTTGGGGGCGCACTGGGTGCGGAGTATGGGGAGGCGACGGGGGCGTAGGGTGAGGGTTGGTTGGGAGGTGGTGGACCTTGCGAGTGGGGAGCGCCGTACTGTCCCGACGAATATTGTTGCGACGGCGGCGGCCCGCCGTAGGGGTAGCCGGCGGCGGAGGGGTTGTGGTGCGGGTAGTTGGACATGTTCGAAAATGGATAAAGTAGATTATTTTCCGGTCAAAGTGTAAGCGTGGGATTTATTTATAGCAGTTGGAGGTGGGAATTCCGAATTTTGGCTCCCAATTTTTTTCATTTTTGGCATCATCGGTGGGGACCACTACCATTCCTAATCAACTTGAGATTGTCTTCAACTATCTTATAAGATTAGGTTTTGTAGTAAAAAAGAAATTGAAATTTAACATGCTATCTCTCATTAACCATGAATGTGTTAAAGTATCTTACATCGACATGGGATCTTAACAAAGACTCGTGAAATTAATGAAAGCATTCAAAATTCTTCGGTGATATTCGATTATGTGAATTTTAATAAATGCATTTTCTGTTAAAAATGGTAGTCTTTCAAAAAAAATTGTGTAAAATAATCTTACAAGATCCATATTATTAAATAAATCATTTACTAAATAAATATTAAATACATCATTTACAAAAATAATCAAATCATTTAAAATAAAGAAATACATTATTTTTTATTGAAAAATCAATACATGTGAAATGAAGTATTTAGTCATTTAATGATTGAATACCAAATACATTATTTATTGTATAAAAATACAATATTTACTATAAGAATTAAATACATTATTTCATGAAATCAAAAATACCATTTTACAAAAAAACATGTTATTTATTAAATATTTTGGTTAAATTATAAGAGTAAAATTAAATTCATATAAAAACGGTTTCATATAAGTTTTTTCCCGTCAACATTTTCGTAGAAACTTCTTGGTTCATGCATAATTTGGGTAAATGAAATTGGTTTGTAGTTGGAGTATTTCATTTGATTTTGTTCAATCATTATGAATTGAATAAATTCACATTATCAATCTATATGTATATATATATATATCTAAACAAAACCTCAAATAAAAATATTTTTCAACACAAACAATCTTTAAAAACTAATCGCGAGTAAATATTAAATCTTTCAGATCATAGATTAATAAAACTCTTATATTATTTTATCCATTTACAATAAAACCCCTCACGCGGCCACATTAGAATGGGGTTTAGAACATAAAAGAGCAGCTATGAGGGAGGGTGTTATAGTAAATCCAATGGAATTTATAACCCGACATATAATATGCGACGCGTCGTGCAGAAACGACGTGTCTGCGGATCGTACAAGTAAAACGACTTTTATTGGTATTAAGTTTCCTAAAAAGTGTCGTTGCTTAACACACGATTTTAATATTGTCAATTTGGCCACTTGATCTTTCCATTAAATTGACGAAGACTTGTGGAGAGAAAAATTTATTCTTTTTTCCTTTTTTTATTAAATTTAAAGGAAAAAATATTAATTATATCTTATTATAGGGAAGGTCGCAGTTTAGGCAAGCCTAAACCATTTAGGTGGGTTTTATCCATTAACTCAACTCAAACCCATTTAATATACCCTAATTGGGGATTAATAAACCCTATTTGGGATGGGTGAACCCATTTGGGTAGGATAAAACCCGCCTAAACCGTTTAGGTCTGCCTAACGCAAGTTTTTGCCCTTGTTTTATTGTTCATGAAATTATATCCTAATATTTGATTATGCCAATTAAAAACACGCTTCATCGAAGTGTTGAAATTAAGACGACTCATATGCTAGATTATATGTGGCTCTTACGTAGCATACATTACACGTGACAGAATTATACGTTAGATTAAGGTTTTAACAGCGTTAGCGACAGATGGTATATAATTCGATAATGGAGAAATATTTGACTATATTTCGTAGCGGAGTGTATTTTTAATTGACAGAATCAAATATTAGAGTATAATTTAATGACAAAGAAATATTAGATATTTTTTATAATTGATCAATATAGTAATGTATAATTGATATTTTTCCTCGCCAGGTATAAATTTGATTGTAATCGAATTGAATCAATTGTATAATGCTCAATTTGACTTGATTATTATTAAATTCATGACCTATTAAAAACAGACAAGACATTTAAATTACTTGTCTGGACAAGAAAAAATCATCAATTATATTTAATATATTGTGAAACATTTAAATATGTATTTTTAATAAAGTAATTTATGTAAAAAAATAATAAAGTAAGAAGTCATTCAAAACTAGGGGTGTAAATGAACCAAATTATTCGTGAGCTACTAGGATCTCGACTCGATAAAAGCTCGTTCGAGTTCGTTTAGTAAAGCTCGTTTATTAAACAAAACAAACTTGAGCATCATAGTATTCGACTCGTGAGCTCGTGATCAGGCTCGATAGCTAAAATTAGTAAGAAATATAAAATAATTACTTTTATAAAAATAATATTTTCATGATTTAAGAGTAACAATAATGATAAATCTTTCCAATAATGAGAGATTTAAGAATTTGAGCATGAATATGATATTAATTTTAGAATAAATATTTTTTTTCTTCAAAATAAAAGTGAAAATTTAAAATATATTCTAAATTTAGAAAGTTCATTTAGGCTCGATTAAAGCTCGATAAAGTTCGTGAACATCAAAATATTCGATAAAAAAGCTCGAAGCTTGACTCGAAATTAAACGAGTCAAACTTGAGCACGGCACTACTCGACTCGACTCAGTTCGATTATACCCCTATTCAAAACCAAAGAAAAGAATGCCTTGATTCGATTTATTACAATATTTTATGTGAATTTAGGGCATTATGGTATAATAGTTTTTCATTTTATTACGGAATTATCTGATTTAGATCCACAAACAAATGAAAACTATTTTCGTTTGTGTGAAAGCAAAATTCCCTTAAGAAATACAAATTGCAATCAATCAACTTATACATACTAAAAATGAATTTTGATAAATATATTTGAAATTCCCAAAAGGAGAGGGGTAAATTTAATTTAAGTAAATTAATAATATTTAGCAACAGCCGGAGCCCTTTTCCGTCAATTTATATTAACACTAATATTGCGAATTTGCGTGTGAGGTGAGATTTCTAAATATAGATCATAATTTAAATTACAATTTAAAAAAAAAAAAAATAAGATTCGTAATTCTTGAGCCATTGGATTTGTGTAATGAATGGAGAAGATTTGTTCTTACTCAACCACTATTATAATTCTAAAATAAGTATACTAGTGATTAAATATGGAACAAATATATTGTAAGATATTTAGATACATCAAATATATATCGAATGTTACATCCCTTTGTTCTGTTTTCTCATTGAGAAGGATAGAGAGATATTAGATATTCATAGCAATGGGCGGCGCGTTGATGGCACAGACATTTTGCATTGTTTTTGGAGTCGTTTTACTACTAGGTCAGTCACTCTTCTTCTTCTTCCCATTCAGATTATCTAGTTTCGATTGAATTCCTCTTTTCTGCAACAAAAAAAAAAAATGTGTTGGTTTTGTTGTATATGGAAGAGAAAGTGATTATTTTTCTTGATTTTGGTTTTGAATTGTGTTGGTTTGCATATTTAGCAGTAGCAACAGCAAGAGAGGCCAAGCATTATGGGATGATGAGTGATGAATATGATCATGATGCCATCTGTAGGTGTACACAGTCCTTCAAATATACAGGGTTAGAATTCTCTCATATCAAACTGATTGTGATTGTGATTGTGATTGTGATTGTGCAGTTTTAGGTCCTTATTTTGAGAGGGCTGGATTGAATTTGGGTGTTGAAACTGTTGGAGGGGAGATGGCCATATTAATTCCAAGGAATACTATTATTCCAACTCATAACTCAAAAGTCTTCACTACTACTAGGGACCAACAAACTTCTCTCACTATACAGGTAAACCTAATTAATACTATTATTGTTTAATTATTACAATTAAATTAACATGATCAAAATCCACAAGGTCTTTGAAGGTGTAAGCAAACTTACAAACAAGTGTTTGTTTCTTGGGGAATTCAATCTCACCGGAATACCCCCGGCTCCAAGGTTCAGTTCTTCTTCTTCATCGAGAGCTCAAATCCAATTAACTTACTAAGCCATTTTTATCTCCATTGAACAGGGGAGTCCCTCAAATTAAAATTACGTTTTTAATTGATTCTAACTATACCCTGAATGTCGAGGCTGAAGACGAGGCCTATGGGATATCGGAGAAAATCACCATCCCCTACTATAATTATAGGGTGTGGGATGCAGATGTTGAACAAATGATAAGGGAAGACGAAGATGAAGATGAAGAGAAGATGAGAAGAGACAATCTTAAGACGTATGCCTACAATCAAATAAAACTCGACAAATTAGTCGACAGACTAGAGAAGGAGAAGGAGACATGGAGTGATCATGACTGGTTTGATAACGTTGAGTTTTTGCTTGAGATCATGGATGGAATGCAAGCTAGGAAGGAAAGCAGATGGAGGTTCAAGAATAAACCATCAACCAGTGAAAACCAGATTGCTGAAAAGGAGAATATGATGTAGTAGTTAGTGTCATTGTTTTGGATTAAGACATATGCATTGTATAATAATATCTATCACACCATCTATTTGATTTTACATCATATCAATCTTGGATACTTTTCATGCTTATATAATTAATAAGTTTTTTTTCTTTACTGCATGCCTCTCCATATCTCTCATGGAAAAAAAAAGACCGAAATATTAAAATACCGTTATATACCGTAATTTTTGGTAAAAGTTTTTGGTATGATTAGGTATGTATGACCAATGTAATATTCACTGTATATTGACATACCGTATCTAAAATATAGTATTACTTATTACTTTTATTTTTATTCTAAAATAAAATTTTAAAAATAAAATTTAATCTTGCATCTTCACTTCAAAGGTAATATTATTTATTATTGATATAAATATATTTTTATAAAATAAATTTTTGCAGAAAGAATTGAAGTAAATTGAAAATCTTCAATTTTTTGGAACCGGAATCGATATATTTTAGCAATCTTATACATTCATTTCTTGTTAATATTAATATTATGATTTAATAGCATGTAACATGTTTCAATATTTTATAAGCAGTTTAATATAATTGTGATCATCGTTTAATTGTAGTTTTATTCAATTGCATATACTTTTTTGTACAAATTTTTAAAAGGAAAATACAAACATTAAACAGAACTTTAGTTTAGGCAAATACTTGTATAAGACGAACTTACAATTCTTTTTTTTTATAATTTAGAATTAAGTTTAGAATTAAGTCTATTCGTTTTACAAGTGGATCAATTCGGTTGGAACGACCAATTTGGTAAATTAGTCAATTCTACTGAGACTGGAACGCCCAATTTGGTAAATTAGTCAATTCGGCTGAGACGGGGGAAGTACATATAAATAGTTTATAAATGCACACCTCTTCAAACGAGATCCTATCTATCATATCATCTCATATAGAAAAAGTTTAAGAGAACCATTGTTTCAATCAAATCCTCCTTTATTATTTCAACAGAAACAAGCCCATTCAAACATGAGGAGTTCTCTTTGAAAGAGAGAGTGATAGATATTATCCAAGCTAGAACACCATGGCATTTACAGGCTAAGAGCTTGCGCATGGTGACGGATATGATCATCAACAAACGTAGCGATGAAATAGTAGGAGTGATCGTAACCTGGCTGCATTCGGAGCAACAGTGGCACTTTAGCCTTCCGACAAGCCTCCTCGAACTTCTGGGGTTGGAGCTGCTCGCTCAGGAACTTGTCCGCATCTCCCTGCACAACACCGAGTGTTATAAAAGCAACATCGAGCTCAAGGAGAGCTACCTAGATTTCTAGTCTTCAAGAAAACGACGTCCTTTTTTATTTTATTTTGGTGATCCTAACTAAGTTAGCAAACCCGTGACCTAATTAACCTTTCACTTCACCAGAGATCAAATAGATGCATCCTAACTAGGTTAGCATTCCTAATCGACATCCTTTATGTAAACTCATGAAGTTTAATGGACATTATCTATTTCAAGGGAGGTCTGTGTCATCCAATCGGGGTAAGCACATCGTTTGTGTGACCATGGAGGATTCGAGCTTCTCAGGAGACATATGGGTGTATGAGTTTAAATTAATGGATTACTAGTAAAAAACAAGAGGGCTGTGTTTCGAGCAGCATTAAAGATGGCAGATAGCAACCGCAGAGTCTCAACATATAATTTTAACCGAGCAATGAAGGAAAAAGCTAAGGTCCCGTTTATTCAGTTATCATCTATCCAAAAGCAGTCGATCAACCAAGAAGAAACTGAGATTTTCAGTTCAACAAATATTATCGCAATAGATAGTTAAGGTGACGGAAGAGGTGAGTTTACCTGATCAATAAGGATAGTAGCTGAAACATCGGTGTGCTTTGATACGAGAACACTGGCATCATACTCCTGCAAATGGACATGCAAGATGTTTCATGTACTACACCATAAAGGAAAACCCGAGGTTCAAGACGATAACGACTGAAAGATAATACCTCCCAAGCAGCCTTGTTTTCACCCAAGTAATTTGTGAAAGCTTTCTGGCCCCATGGACAATTTATGGGGTTTGCAATGGGTGCGAATGCTGACACCGACTGAAAATAAGGAACACGAAGCGTAAGCCATGGGTTCCAGTGCATAGTAATTGGAGTATGGTATGGTATAAAATTTTATACATCAAAATCTACAGCAGACTCTGGGAAAATGTATACAATAATAACAGTAGTACACCAACTTGTGGAAATATAGGCACTTTTTTTATGGAAATATCAATGAATAAATTGATATTCATGTTGATAAATTACATATATTTTTCTGACAGTGTCAATAATTGTGGAGATCTCCTTACAATGAGGGAAATTCTAGATCTT
>JAPKLW010007256.1:0-15458 GCA_026898455.1 Plectranthus barbatus
ACTGTTTTATTAGTTTACTGTTTAAAGATCGATTTAAGACCTAGCAACGGAGTTTCTAGTGTATATCTGAACACGAACTTAAGTCATAACTTGAGCTAACTAACTTTTGGAAAATAATATTAAGTGCAAGAGACGTAAGACATATTCCGCTGCATTTCGTGTTAAATTATCAACACGACGACTCTGATATTTTGGGACCAACAAGTGGTATCAGAGCAGGAGGTTGAAAAACCGACTGCTTCTGAGTCGCTTAAGACCTGATCCGCATTTTCCTTGCACTTTCACCTGTTTATCTGTGTTTCACTTGTTTAGCTCAGAAGACAAGATGTTGAATCACTCTCTTGGAAAGTACAACAGGGAGAACTTCACAACATGGAAAAAGATGGCCTTAATACAGCTTCAGAGCATACACCCAGAAATGGTTGAGGTACTTGAAAGAGGTCCCATTAAGATTATGAAAGCTAACACTTTTATAGGACCTGTACCCGAACCCGCTGAAAGAGCTGATGAAGGAGATCAACCTAGACCCCCAAGGCCACAGAGACCCCAAATGGTTGAAAAACCTTTTGAGGAATACACAAGTGAAGACAAGAAAAGAGCTCAGCTGGAGCATGTTGCAAAGAAGTTAATCCTTGACTACCTACCAAAGCTGATGGCACAAAAAGCTTTGGAGTTCGATACAGCTAAAGAAATGTGGCAGTATGTTTGCGAGTCTTCCCAGGAGACAGACCAGATGAAACGCAATAAACTGCAGGTAGCTGTTGACAAATATGAATCTTTCTCTATGAATGCAGGTGAATCCATAATGGCCATGGAGGAATGATTTAATACCATCATTGGAGAGCTGAATAACCTTGGTAAGAAATATGAGAATGGGGAAATGAATCACAAGATTATCTCTAAACTATACCCCAGAGATGACTGGTTTGTTAAAATGACTAGTCTAAGTGAGAAAGATCTCAACAAAATGTCTACATCCGAGGTATTTGCTCAGTTAAAATCTCATGAATTTATAATACAACAGTCAAAGAAAAATGAAGCTGCAGTAGTACAATCCGCTGCTAGCTCAGATGATTTGGCTTATTTTGTCAAAAAGGATTTTAATAAGTTTAGACAAAAGAAACCATTTTACAATCAAGAAAGATCTGCTTCTATAACCCAATCAAAGGAGGTTGCTACAACCTCTGGCTCTCAGCCTACTGATCTTAAGATCAGTGAACTAGAAGAACAGATGAAGAAACTTCAGAAGATGCTGATGGAGGCTAAAGGCGAAAAGGAAGCAAAGGAGACTCAACAGTCACCTTCTCATGCCCGCTCAACAGAGCGAAAGCCTAGGACCTGTTTCGAGTGTGGATCTCCTGACCACTTGAAACATGACTGTCCGAAAGTCAGCAGAGAAGAAAGGGAGCGGCTGAAACAAAGATTTGAAAGACGTGCAAGCAATGCAGTCAAAAGAGCGCTCCTAACCAGGACAGAAACTCAGGACATTCCTGAAAATGATGAGGAGTACTACCTATCCTCTGAGGAAGAAGATGAAGAAGCCATGCTAGTTCTGATGGCAGAAGTCGTGGAAGATCAATTTGCTGATGCAGATACTGATCAGAATGCTGAAACGGCTCTAGCAGCCGAGAACACCGAGGTAATTTCAATAAATATCCCTAGATTTATAACCTTTGATGATTGCGAGAATCTCACTTTAGATTCTGAGGAAGACTATCTCACGAAGCTAAGTGAAGAATTCTCTAAAATGTACGAAATTAAAAACATCATTGTAGGAGAAAACACCTCACTAAAGTTAAAAGTTTCAAATTTGACCGAGGAAGTCGAAAGACTAAGGTCTGCAAGTGAGGAACTTACAAAAATGAAAGTCGAATTTTCAATACTTTCTGAAAATTTCAAAACTCTTGAGAAAGAAAACATTTTGCTGAAAAATAAACCAAAAGAAAATTGCATTTGTACTTATACGACTAGTCAAGCTATTTTGAATGCTGCAATTAATCAACAAAAGCATCACAAAGATAGAGCTGGTGTTGGTTATGATCACTATGATAAAGGAGGATCTTCTAAGCGGAAGACTACTCAGCTTGTCTCTGCTAGAAAATTCATCCTTGGAGAAAAACTGAAAGAAAAGGAATCTGCTGAAATACTCATTAGCGAATCTGTGAAACCTCAGCAGAATGCTAGGACATCTGTTAGGGAACCTCAGCAGAGGTACGATGTATCCCAGCAGAATCCTAGAATATATGCTAGGGAAGCACAGCAGAAGTGCGTTCTACCTCAGCAGAATGCTCGAGTGTCTGCTATGAAACCTCATCAGAGGAATGATAAATTCAAGCAGAACACGAAAACATATGCTCGCAACCTAGATCAGCAGAGCCTAGAAGGATTGCCGAGCAGTATGCATCTACTGCCAGGATAGCAAGATCTTCATTTCATACAAGCAAGCATGTTAATTACAATGTTGTAAAGCCCCCTCATAATGCATATACACCACATAGGCAGAACACCTATGTAAGGCCTAAGTCCAAAACAAATTTCTTCAAAAGGACAATGAAGGCACAACACACTACCACACCTCATCCTCAATCTAAGCATGCAAGATTTACTTATCCTAAGGTTGAGAAAGGTATAAAGAGTGATGTCAAGAAGAAAATTTTAAAGATCACTCAAATGTGGGTTCCAAAAGGAACAATGACACTTGCTAATCCTGCAGGACCCGAGACTAAACGGGTACCTAAATCTCTCTCTTAATTGTCTTGCAGAAGAAGAATCCAAGAGTGAAGGAGTCAAGATCTCCAGATGAATGGATTCTTGATAGCGGCTGCTCAGGGCACATGACTGGTCGAGCAGACTTATTCTCAGATTTACAAAGCGTCTATGGATCCTCAGTTATTTTCGGTGATAACAGCAGAGGAAGAGTCATTGGAAGAGGATGTGTAGAACAAGATGGAATTCGAATTGTTAATGCTGCTCTTGTTTCGAACCTTAAACATAACTTAATGAGCATAAGCCAGTTATGTGAAAATGGATACAATGTTTATTTCATTAACTCTGGCTGTGATATTGTTGATAAGGTTACAGGTGAAGTGAAGCTTAGAGGCATCCGCAAGGGTGGACTATATGTGGTTGATTGGCAAAGTGGTCAACATGATTCATGCTTCGTGGCATTTAACAAAGAGGAAACAAGTTGGCTATGGCATAAAAGATTAAATCACTTGAACTTCAAGACGATCAATCATCTAGCCAAACACAAGCTAGTTGAAGGACTGCCTGCTGAATCTTTCCGAAAGGAAGGAGTGTGCAAAGCATGCCAACAAGGCAAACAAACAAAGGCATCCTTCAAATCAAATCCAGAAAAGGATACCTCAGGGAGAATTCTCGAACTCCTACACATGGATCTGTTTGGTCCTGTCACACCACCCACAGTTAATAAGAAAATATATACACTTGTGGTTGATGATGATTTCTCCAGGTATACTTGGGTTCAACCACTAAAGACTAAAGACGAAGTAAAGATCCTGCTACCTGAACTGATCCTCAAAGAGCAGAACAACAAGGAAGTTACAGTTAAAAGAATTAGATCAGATAATGGAACGGAATTCTGTAATGGAATTCTAATGGACTTTTGTGCTGAGGCTGGAATTCATCATGAGAAGTCCACTGCTAGAACCCCACAGCAAAATGGACTAGCAGAACGAAGAAACAGAACACTGAAGGAAGCAGCACGGTCCATGCTTGCTGATTCAGGACTCAGTGGAAAGTACTGGGGAGAAGCTATCATGACTGCCTGCTACACTCAGAACAGGAGTGCAGTTAATGGCAGATTCAACAAAACCCCTTATGAAGTGTATAATGGTCGTAAGCCTTCTATTAAACACTTTCGTACTTTCGGTTCAACATGTTATATCCATAACAATGGGAAGTCGAGACTTAACACTTTCTCACCTAAGTCTGATGAAGGCGTTTTCTTGGGATATGGATACCCTTCTCACAAAGGTTATAGAGTGTTAAACAAGACAACTCAACTTGTGGAAATAACATGTAATGTTATTTGTGATGAGTCTACTTTAGTGCGCAGGGCTGACAAAGAACAGAGGAATGATAATCATGAGACCAATGATATCCATAATCAATCTCTTCAAAAATCTTTTGAAAATATGAGTATTGATCCGATTAGGTCTATGACTGATGTCAATCCAGAGGCATCGCACTCAGCAGGTGACCAGACTGCTGACCAGGCCGGTGATGCTAATGATCATGCTGAGGCCCCATCCTCTATATATCTAAATGAGAATTTAGATGTTGCTGGTGCACTTGATGATCGAGAAGATGAAGAATCTACTGAAGATCTTAGCAAAGGAGTTGCTGAGAATCCAATCATGGAGGAACCTGTTGTTGAAGCCTCAACCGGTACCATACCTGCCCATGCCGATCCTATTCATGAAGATCCAGAAGCAGATGAAGAAGGAGTACCAGTTGTCCCAGTTGCTGAGCCCCAGGAGAATGCAGTAGAGGCTAATCAAATCAATATTCATCAAGAAGGAGAACAAGATGCTGAATTTCCAGGACGTATCAGACCGACATGGCTACGTGCGCATCCTTTAGACAGTGTTCTTGGAAACGTAAATGACCCTATCCTAACCAGACAAGGAAACGACAATGCCATGTTAGCCTGTTACATATCTAATGAAGAACCCAAGAAAGTAGAAGAAGCATTGCTAGATGCAGATTGGGTGAATGCCATGCAAGAGGAGCTTGCAGAGTTCACACGCAACAATGTGTGGGAACTAGTCGACAGACCAGAACATCAAAGTGTGATAGGCACTAAGTGGGTGTTCAAAAACAAGAAAGATGAATCAAGTGCTGTAGTAAGGAACAAGGCACGTCTTGTAGCCAAATGGTATAGACAATGCGAAGGAATAGATTATGATGAAACCTTCGCCCCAGTAGCAAGACTAGAGGCTATCCGCTTATTCTTGGCATATGCTGCATACCATGAGTTTGATGTGATGCAGATGGACGTAAAAAGCGCCTTCCTTAATGGCGAGCTCAAGGAGGAAGTTTATGTTGAGCAACCTCCGGGATTTGAGCAAGGGAATCAAGTCTACAGGCTCAAGAAGGCACTATATGGTCTGAAGCAGGCACCACGAGCTTGGTATGGAACGTTGTCTAAGTTTCTACTGAACAATGGATTTCAGAAAGGGAGGATAGATCAAACTCTCTTTCGCATCAAGGATGGAGACAGCATTCTACTAGTTCAAATATATGTTGACGACATAATCTTTGGATCAAAGAATCAAGATCTATGTGATAGATTTTCTGATCTCATGACTAGCCATTTCCAAATGAGCATGATGGGAAAGATGTCCTATTTTCTTGGACTACAAGTTCATCAATCCAAAGAAGGAATATTCATCCATCAGAAGAAGTATGCTCGTGACTTAATCGCCAAATATTGTCCGGAGAAGACCAAGAGCTTGCGCATACCTATCAGCACAACTTGCATTGCTGCTCTTGAAAAAGAAGGAGATGATGTGAATCCTACTCTTTACAGAGGGATCATAGGTTCACTACTCTATCTCACCGCTAGTAGACCAGATATCTCATATGCCGTGGGATTATGTGCTAGGTATCAAGCCAAGCCTAAGAAGGCTCATTTTGACACTGCCAAGAGAATTGTTCGCTATCTGAAGTGTACAGAAGGACTAGGAATTTGGTATCCAAGAGAAGACAGTCTAGGTCTGAGTGGATATTCAGATTCTGATTTTGGAGGATGTAAGATCGACAGGAAAAGTACAAGCGGCACATGTCAATTTTTGGGACACAAGCTCATTAGCTGGTTCAGCAAAAAGCAGCACTCTGTTGCTATCTCCACCACTGAAGCAGAGTATGTAGCTGCTGCTAGTTGTTGCTCACAAATTCTATGGATAAAGCAACAATTACAAGATTATGGGATTTCTCCTGAATGTGTACCCATCTATTGTGACAACAATAGTGCCATGTGCATCACAAAAAATCCTGTTCATCACTCTCGGACCAAGCATATTGATATTCGTCATCATTTCATACGAGACCATCAAGAGAAGAGAGATATCGATGTTCGTTATATATGCACTGAAGATCAAATAGTAGACATATTTACAAAGCCCCTTCCAGAAACCAGATTTAAAGAGTTATGCTTGAAATTGGGATTAATGGAATTAGATGCTGACGTAGATGAATGAGTCCTAGCTCTCATTCTTTCTATAAGGATATTCCTGCAACTTGATTGATAATCATTATATTCTGGATTGCTATCTCTTTAACCTGATGAAGATATCTTGAGATTACGATGCTACAAAATGCTGATCAATGCCATGAAAATAGTTGAAAAGAAGGAATTTAAAATCAGCATATTCATTCAACAGAAAGATTACAGAGTTCAAAGGCTATCATATACACACAACTCTACAACATATGTGTTCACAAGTCTACCAAGAAGTCATATGAAGGCCAAAAGGAAGGAGAGCTCAGAGCATTCTTCAACCACAGTTAGGGAAGTGAGCCCTCAAAGGATAAAAATCAAATCCTATCAAAGGGATACCTTCAGAAGCAAGACGGGGGAACGACTGCTCAAGCAACCAACTTAGCTGCATGGCAGTTGGCAGAGGAAATTGAGGAAAGAGATCGATACATCTCTTCACTCCATCAAAGAAGAATTCCGCCCAATCAACGTCCTTCATCTCTGCATCAATGGCCATCATAGCCCTCCAAATCCTTGGGTTGAACACATAATTGTCAGCAGGGACGCCAAAGGTGACATTGCTAACAATGTCAAAAATGACTCTGTACTCTTCCTTCAAATGCAAACATGATGGAGTTGGTGAAAAGCCAAAGTCATCGGACTGCCTCCACTCATTCCAGTAGCCGAACTCTGGAGCAGTCAAATGACAGAAGACATCCATGACGCGAGTAGGACCCCGAGGAAGGCCAAACTTCTGAGAGAACAGGGCCGGAGTCCAGCAAACCACTTCATCGTCGAAGCAACTCCAAATAGCATCATCATCAATTTTACTCCTGAAGATAAAGCTTTGGAGAGCTCGTTTCTGATAACAAGTCGGCATTGTAGTCAGAAATTGGGTCAGGCAACTCTCATTAAGAGCTCACATAACGAAGTTGGCAACACGACAGTTGTTACCATATTCAAAATACAACCCTGATTCATGAAGAATCTGGTTGCGAGTGACAGGCAGATCACTTGGAGCAATGGTAATACGATGCATTTTGAAACAAGTGAGGGAGGAAATGTTATGCAAAGAAAAGTGGAAAAGATGAAGTTACAGCATACAAGTGCATCATTATTTATAGGAAGATCATGGCTCTATCCATATTGGGAACACTCTCCCAAAAGTGTCCTGTCAAATGAATTCAATACTCAGAGGAGCAGAAGTCAAGGAGTCTCGACAAAGGGGGAAACGCCATCTGTCTTATCAAGGCTACTTACGGCAAATCAACCTACCTAAGTATTCTGGCGTTCTCTTCCACGAATGCTTAAAGAAGACACCAAAGGATATCCCAAATCCTTTGATTAAGACAGAAATCTGCCGTCTTAAATGATAGCACTTGATAGTAACTCACAACAGACACAGGAAGGTTGCTACAGACATCCAAGTCACTCAAAAGACAGCTTGCTGGGACTATAACGCAAGCATACCAGAAACAGAGTATCAGAAGAAATGTTATCTCTATTTCTTGGATTTCTTGAAGACATTATTATTTATTATGGAAGATGATTACATCTGCTGAAGATTATAGTTCTCTGCTATTATTGAAAATGCCAAATTGGTTGAGAATTCTGTTATCAAACAACAGACAACAAAACATAGTTGTGAAATCTTCATATATCTTTTCATTCATCGACAAAATGTCATTACAAAAGAAAAGAGGAAGATTACAAACAACAAGATCGTTATTCTAGGAGGAAGAAGGCCTGAACGGGAAGAAGTCCGCATTTACAAGATTCGTTGGCCCTTCTGCTATCTAAGGAAAACTCTGCTCTAGCAACCAACTAAGTTGCATTCCATTGAGCAGAGGTACGGCCGGATAATATTCGACACAATCTCGAACGCCGTTGTAGACATATTTCGCCCAGTCTACGTCAACTCCATCGTCAATGGACATCATGATTTGCCACATTTCTTTTGAAAAGAAAGTGTCATCACGGTCCTCCCCCATCAACATATTATTTGCCACACGAAAGAGCACCCAATAAGGAGTGCGCAAATCGTATGCTGAGACGGACAGAGAAAATTCAGACGAAGGCGCTCGTCTCCATATCTGCCATGCAGACCATTCAGGAGCAATGTCCGTCACACGGTACTCGAAGATAGACCCAGGACCTCTGGGAAGGCCGAATCGACGAGAGAAGACGTCCGGTGACCAATAGATGAGTTTGCCACGGAAGAAACCATAAATGCCATCTCCCTCCACAGAGCAGTCTTCGATGAATTCTCGAAGAATATCACCTTAGAAACGTCTGGGAGTAGCAGTAACAAATTGAGTCAATCCACTGCGATTTAACTTTGACATGACGATCTCTGCCACATCCGGATTGTTATCATACAAAGAATTCAAACCAGCCTCATGTAGGATCTGGTTTCGGTGCAATTCAAGAGATTGACCTGGTGAATCCATTTTTTTTGTTGAAAGATTGTATTTCGGCAAAGAGTTGTTGTGACAACAAGGATACTCACAATCAGGGTATTTATAAAGGGAAAATCTTAACTCTTCTCGTCAGAATTGATCAGATTCAAACTACCAGAGTCATTAATCATCTGTCACTCGTCGAATAAGCAGACGCCATGACAAATCGGTCAAAATAATTCTTGGAATACGCAATCGACGCTTGGAGAAATATACTCTGAAAATTGTCGTTCCATCTGCTAGAGATAAGATCTCTGCTAGAAACAAGGCCTCTGCTAGCGAATGAGATCTCTGCTAGAGTTAAAGTCTCTGCTAGAGACAAAATCTCTGCTAGCGAGTGAAATCTCTGCTAGCGAATGAGATCTCTGCTAGAGTTGAAGTCTCTGCTAGAGACAAGGCCTCTGCTAGCGAATGAGATCTCTGCTAGAGTTAAAGTCTCTGCTAGAGACAAAATCTCTGCTAGCGAGTGAAATCTCTGCTAGCGAATGAAATCTCTGCTAGAGTTGAAATCTCTGCTAGAGACAAGGTCTCTGCTAGATAATAAGATCTCTGCTAATGAATTAGGTCTATGCTAACGAATGGAATTTCTGCTAGACTTGATATCTCTGCTAAAGGAAGGTCACTCTGCTACAAACGATATTAGATGACAAGAGCTCTGCTAACTACTTTCTGAAGTAGTACCTGCTACGTTTGTGGAAGAATATCTATCTCTGCTACCAATCATCGATCTGCTATGATCCTAGCAGAAACATAATCAGCAGTTCTACTACACAGTTGATTATCGAGGCAACTATCAAGTAGATGATCGACATTAAATGCAGTTATATGAGGTTGTCTAAATTAAAAATCGACATCATCTTATATACATCATCAAAAACAATTACAACAGAGGATTCAATCAAAGGGCGAGTAAGGCACAAAGGGATAAAAGTCTATTCCTTGAAGGTTCGAGGGACCCAAGGTGAGATCGGTGAATCTCTATTCTAGCAGCCAACTTAAAGGCATTCCATAAGGAAGGTAGAGTTTAGGGATCTGCTGAACACTCTGACAGACCATTTGAAAGACGAACGCCGCCCAGTCAACCTCTGCCCGGTCGTCAATCGCCATCATAACCTTCCAGACTTCACGAGAGAAGATCATGTCATCTGGATTCTCTCCCATCAACATTCCACAGACTATCTCGAAGAGAACTCGATAGCGAGTCTGCAGTCCATATGCTGATGGGGTAGGCGAGAACTCCAGATCAGCAGAACGCCTCCATCTCATCCATGAAGTCCACTCTGGAGTGATTTCATTACTGCGATAATCCAACACAGAAATTGGACCTCTCGGCAAGCCGAACTCCGATGCAAAAATGTCCACAGTCCATCTCACCAACTGATTCCTGAAGACACCTACAATGGAGTCTCCAATGGGCTGACTTTGTCGAACGAAGAACTGAAGATGTTCTCTATGAAACGCATGAGGAGTCAAAGAGATGAATTTAACCACACCACAAGCATGAAGACTGGACATGATCCATTCTGCTATGTGGTACTCTGTCTCATATTCCTCATAAAGACCAGAATCACAGAGAATTCTATGGCGAGGAACGAAGAGAGATTGAGTCTGCTCCATATCTTCGTATTAGTGAATTTTGTGAGAAGAAAATCAAGAGTTGCAAGAAGTCGTATCAAATACATCGCATGCTTATGCTATTTAAAGAAGAACCCTTGGTAACTGCTCATCTCTGAAGTCGAAGGGTCGCTTAGTAGGAGTGAAGTAACACATTAATGCAAAGGTCAAATCGGAAGAGATTACGATCATGCATGAAAAGCAATGCCGGAGATTATTATGATGATACCATGAAATACGTGGTAGCATCTGCTTGATTTTATCCATCTTGGCTGCAGAAAATCTCAAATCAGACGTGGGACGTTTGCTTTTCAATATGAAGAAACATTTAATGCGTCCAGACGACGGCGACAAATCAGATTGTGACATGTCATCCACACACAAGCTACGAAGGACGTGGCTATACCCACGATCTAACTCTCAACCCCAACCGTTGATTGAATTTAAAGTGATTTCAATCCTCGTCGTCAATTCCTCCTCGTACTCCGAAATCTTCTACACCATAATCATACTTCAAATCCCTACAATTTTTTTTTCTTCAGAAAATCCCTACAATTTTTTTTCAGAAAATCCCTCACCCCCATCTCCGAAAAAAAAAACTCTCAAAATCCTCAGAAAAACCTACTCAACCATGACTTCAAATCAAGATTCTTCAACCTCCTCACACCAAGACACAAATACTTCTCTAAATCCCGAATCATCACCATCTGAGAACCTAGAGACAGTCAATCTTCAACAGGCCTCATTTATCTACCCCTCAACCACTTGCTCACCCCTGCATGTTTGACATGCACCCGAGTTCACAGGCATTGAGAAGAAGGAGGACATTGATGAGTCCATCCCTTACTACCAATTGGTAACCATGGCCAGACAGAAGAAGCTATCCACGCATTCAGCAGAAAGGCGACGAGTGGCCCAGATTATGAAAGACAGGATTCTGTACATGCCTCTCGCCAACAAACAATTTCCTAAATGGATTTTGAATATCCTTGATTCCGAATTGCTGGTAAAGTATCTCACTGCTGAACCTAATCAATTTCATCCGCATATGGTTGCTGAATTTTATGCTAGGGCTGTTATGAGCGATGATCAGAAATCATTCAAGACATGTGTATATGGGAATATCGTAGAAGTAAATGCTGATTTACTTTCTCGTACTTTTGGACTTCGAAACTTTGGAGCCAAAATCTCTCAATATAAGGTGAATGATATAGCCGAAATAGAGAGACGATGGAAGCTTTGGAGGAAGTCAGGAGAAAAAGGGAAATCAAGTACATTCAAGGCCAACACCTCAATCAATACCTTGACAGAAGAATACAAACTCCTTGCAGAGATTGTAATCAAGATGCTCCAATGTGATGCTGGATCGTACTCGGAGCTCTCTGCTAAGAAATATGCCGTGATGATGGCATTAAATGACAATGTTAAGGGTAATTGGGCTGAATTTATCTTTGAACGCTGGGCAGAACATGTCAAGAAGAATACTCACATGGAAGTAGATGGAACATTCTCCTCGAATGTAAACTTTGGGCTAAAGATTAGTAAACTTTTGGAGATTCTGTTTACTAACACAGGTGTAGATCGAGGAGTTGCACTTCTTTCTACCGACTACATTCCTGTCACAAGACACAAGCCTAAGCCGGTCAATATCAGAAATCCTCGGAAGTTAAGAGGGAAGTCTAACGTAGACAAGAATAAACCCACATCTCCAGAGGAACCAGATGAAGCTAGTTTAGCAGTAGCCAGACTCCAACACTCCATTCCCATAACAGAAGAAGAATTAGCAGTGTTGAAGAAGAATGCCGAAATAGATCAGTGTTTCAGAAATCTCGAGGAGATTGAGAAGTTAGGAAATCTCCCAGTCGATCAGATCAACAACATCGTGACTTCAAAGGAAGCAGAACAGCCTCCTACTACTATTGGAGCATTGGCAGTACCAATTCAATCACTAAAGAGAGTTGCTACAAATCCTCCTGCAACTAAAGCAAAGAAGAAGACCAGAAGAAAGTTGGAACTTCTGACTGACAAGGAAGTAATGGAAAAAGCAGAGGCAGAAGACAAATCTGCTAGAACTGCTAAAAGAAAGATTACAGCAGAGAAGACATCTAGTGAGACCAATTTTGACAATACCTCTGATCCAGACTACATCCCTGAGTCTCTCAGCATTGCAGCAGAGCACGGTCAGGAAACAAGAAAAGCAAAGAGGAGGCGCTTAGCTGCTCTAAAGGAAATCGAGAAGAAAGATTACCAGAAGTTCATTAGTAACTTGACATTCGAAGGCAGAGACAGGAACTTCGAACGAGTCAAATCCGCTGCTGACGAATATATAGCCCAGAAGAAAGCTGCTAAAGAAGTTAGCAAAGAGGTCAGTTCAAGCAGAGAAGTCAAGGCTAGCATAGTTAATGAAACATCTGCAAAGCACATGAATCATCCATTGGAAGAAAGGCATGATGCTGGAGAAAATCAAATTCCAGCAGAGAATGAAGAAGTAGCAGATACATCAGCAGATGCCATCATAAGGGATGCTACAGAAGATTCGACTGCTGATCCACTTCATCTAGCAGAAAAAGCTGCGAAGAAAGGAAAAGGAAAGGCTGATTCAGCAGAAGAATCAATTCTCAATCAATCACCTGATCAGCAGATTAACATTGAAGAAGAAGAATTATCAGATACAGAATTCACAAAAAGGCTAGCATCTGGAGCATTCAATGAAACTCACTACCCCCGGGAAAAGTTTCGCAGAAGAAATGATGCAGAATCTAGTGAGATTCAAAATGTTGAAGATCAAGTTGGATCATTCATCAATCCTGGTTCAGCGAAAGACAAACCAGACGAAAGTATGTTAGCAGGACTGCCGGTGCAAACACCTCTCGCAGAACATTCGAAGGAAACACTCGTTGGTAATCAATCTGCTAACACATTAGAAGAGCAATTAGGTGCTGAAATGCCTCAACTAGAAGAAAATGATTCCCACCTCACTGAACCTGAATCATCTTGCATCTCTGAATCTGATTCCGATGGAGAAGCTGAAGAGATTTACAATGCAAAGTTTCTAAGGAAAGAAACCACAGAATCAGAGGCTATTCTTCGAGTACCCCTCAATGGACTACCAGGACGTCGCTATGGACTCCGAAGAATTAGTCAATGGTGTGCAAAGGTTCATCCCGAGGATGTACCTAATTCCGATTTAGGACCTATGGCTGAAGAAATAGAGCAGTTTGTTGATTCTGAGACAGAAAGAGCCATAGCAGATCTATTCTACAGTGAGTTGGATGAGTCAATACCTGAAGGACGCCTATTGGCAGAAGAGTTCCGTCGGTGGAAGAAGTTTGATTATATTATGTATCAACTCTGCTTCGAAGAGAGGATGATATGCATTGCCGCTAAAGGATTAAACTTCTGGAGATGTGAGGAACGTTGGTGCTTTGATTGGATTGATCAAGTTCCAGGGATGAAACAATTCTCGGATAAGCAAGTGATGTGCAGACTTCAAGCCATCCGAGAACACCGTTCTCTCTCAAAAACTGCTGGGTTACCCAAGTCCACCTTCGTACCTGATGGATACTCTGATGCTAGAGTCGAATTGTCCAAACGACAGGCTAAAGCTGATGTTGCCTACGAGAAACGTCAGTTGGAGTATGAATCGCAACAAGAGGAGTGTCGGAAAGCTCGAAGAGAAGCACTGGCCACTGAGCGTGCTGCTCTGAAATTTGACTCTCGTGATGTGTTATTGGTTAAGTTCCTGGACATTGATATTCAGGACATAATTGAGGAAGCTCAGAAAGCTGAAGCTCAAACTATCCAGGAGATCGCACAAGTTCTGGATGCAGCTCGTCGGATATTGCATGAGGAATTATGCTATCAGGAGTATGTTGCTGCAAATAACAGTCACGCACAGCAACCATATATTCCAACAAGTCAAGAACTTATCACGACTACTTCCTTCAATGCCACTCCTATCTCTTCCATACAGATGGTCTTTCAAATGAATGCTGATATGGCTGCTGCCTTTGACTCGTACTTACAAGTAACCATTGATGAAAGAATATCAGGGGCAACAGCTAATCTAAGAAGAGAAGTTGATGAGATACGGGGAGATGTATCTCATGTCCAATCAGAGATCGCTGAAAACAAGCAAGCTATTTCTGAGAATAGGACAAGTCTTGAAGTTGTTCAAAAGGATTTAGCAGACACCAAGACTACCCTCGAAGACACGGTTGTGGCCTATGGCACAAACTTTTTGGTTGCAATCAAAGAGGGGGAAGAAAGAAGAAAGGCTGACCAGGAAAGAAGAAAGAAAAATGAGGCGGAGTTAGCCATAAGGACAGAGGAAATAAGGAGAAAAGAAGAAGAAGCAAAGGAAGAGTTGAGACAAAAAGAACTAGAAGCTAGACTAGAGCTACAAAGAAAGGAACATGAAGCTAAGTTAGAACTGCAGAAAAAGGAACATGAACTTCAATTGCAAAAGATTGCTATGGAACAAGAGAAGTTGGCCAAAGAACTGGAGCGTGAGGCTGCTGAAAGAGAAACAGGAGCAGCCCTTCTGGAGAACTTCATGAAATTTACCATGGAGAAGTTTGCTGACATTCAGAAGAACAAATCAGCAGACAGTGAAAAGGATAAACCAGCGCCTGGCTCATGAACGACAAGGTCAATTCTTTTACTTTCTGAATCCAATTTGTACTTAAACTTGCAATATCATATATGAAATTGGATCAGATTTTGACAAAATCTTTTTGCCCACTTCTGAATTTTACTGGTGTGCTCTAGTTGATTTACACTTCTGGTGTACTCAACAAACTTGCATGTGGACATGACGATTATATGTTGATTGATGAACATGAATGCTTGCTGATTTAAATGAGTGCTAGAATTTCTAGCATATTGCTTTGTTGCAAACATTTACTCATATCTAATCGAGAAATATTCCCCAGCACTTGTTGAGGGGGAATTCGACTTCAATCATTTCTGTTGCTTGAACCTAGTTGGAAAAACTCTGTGTCAGATTGATAGAATAGCATAGAATTGTAAAACACAGACATTCTTCCACTTATGGTCAGCAAATGATAGTAAGCTTTGATCGCACCAAAAAGGGGGAAATTGTTGGGAATTATCCCTAGAAACTCCCTTAGGACTTATTTGTAAAAGGTTTTGTTGGATCA
>JAPKLW010007257.1:0-15457 GCA_026898455.1 Plectranthus barbatus
ACTCCTTATTGGGTGCTCTATCGTGTGGCTAATAATATGTTGATGGGAGAGAACTGTGACGACACGTTCATCTCAAAGGAAACATGGCAACTCATGATGTCCATCGACGATGGGGTCGAGATAGACTGGGCGGAATACATCTACAAGAGCGTCCGAGACTGCGTCGAATATTATCCAGCCGTACCTCTGCTCATTGGAATGCAACTAAGTTGGCTGTTAGAGCAGAGTTTTCCTCACATAGCCGAAGGACCGACGAATCTTGTAAATGCAGACTTCTTTCCGTTTAGGCCTTCTTCCTCCTAGAATAGTGAATAAAATGTTGTTTTCAATTCTCCCCTGTTTCTTGTAATGACATCTTGTTGATGAATGAAAAGGTGTATGAAATCTCTACATTTGTCTTCTGTTATCTAACATGTGTTATCCAATTCGTCAAACACTTTCTGCTTAGCATTCTCAATATTGACAGATAGATATGACGAATATTCCTTTGTAGATGTAATCATCTTCAAAAAATGGTTAACAGCATCTTCAAGAAATCCAAGAAATAGAGATATTATAATATCTCATTTGATACTCCGTCTCTGCTGTGCTTGCATCAGTGTCTCAGCAACTTGTTTTGTGTCTGGTATGAGCTACCATTTTCCACACACAGTCATCAAGTGTTATCATTTAAGACGGTAGATTTCTATCTTAGTCAAAAGATTTGTGTTATCCTTTGTTATCTTCTTTAAGCATTCGTGGAATAGAGCGCCAGAATATCCAGGTAGGTCGACTTGCCGTAAGTAACCTTATCAATACAGGTGGCGCTTCCCCCTTTGTCGAGACTCCTCGACTTCTGCTCATCTGAATTTGAATTCATTTGACAGGACACTTTTGGGAGAGTGTTCCATTATGGATAGAGCAATGATCTTCCTATAAATAATGATGCACTTGTATGCTGTAACTTCATCTTCTCCACTTCACTTTGCATAGCATTTCCTTCTTCACTAGCTTCAAAATGCATCGTGTTGCTATTGCTCCTAGTGATCTGCCAGTCACTCGCAACCAGATTCTTCATGAATCGGGGTTATATTTTGAATATGGTAACACTTGTCGTGTTGCCAACTTCGTTATGGGAGCTCTGAATGAGAGTTGCCTGACCCAGTTTCTGACTACTATGCCGGTATGCTATCAGAAACGAGCTCTCCAAAGCTTTATCTTCCGGAGTAAGGTCAATAGTGATGCTATTTGGAGTTGTTTTGACGATGAAGTGGTTTGCTGGACTCCGGCCCTGTTCTCTCAGAAGTTTGGCCTTCCTCGGGGTCCTTCTCGCGTCATGGATGTCTTCCATCATTTGACTGCTCCAGAGTTCGACTACTGGAATGAGTGGAGGCAGTCTGATAACTTTGGCTTTTCTTCAACTCCATCATGTTTGCATTTGAAGGAGGAATACAGGGTCATCTTTGACATTGTTAGCAATGTCACCTTTGGGGTCCCTGCTGACAATTATGTATTCAACCCAAGGATTTGGAGGGCCATGATGGCCATTGATGACCGGGCAGAAGTTGACTGGGCTGAATTCTTCTTCAATGGAGTGAAGAGATGTGTTGATCTCTTTCCCCGGATTCCTCTGCCAACTGCCATGGAGCTAAGTTGGTTGCTTGAGCAGTCGTTCCCTCACCTTGTCTCTGAAGGCATCCCTCTGATGGGATTTGATTTTTATCCTTTGAGGGCTCACTTCCCTAATTGTGGTTGAGGAATGCTCTGAGCTCTCCTCCTTTTGGCCTTCATATGACTCCTTGTTAGCTTTGTGAACACATATATTGTAGTTGATGATGTATCTGCCCTTTTCTTGTAATTTTGATGTCTGTTGTCCTTCAGAAGAGAGAATATGCTAACTTTGAATTCCTTCTTATTTTCATGACATTATAATGTCAAGATATCTTCAACGAATAGCAAATCAGAATACAATACTAACCAACCATCTCTCAAGAATATCCTTATAGAAAGAATGAGAGCTAGGACTCATTCATCCACATCAGCATCTAATTCCATTAATCCCAATTTCAAGCATAACTCTTTAAATCTGGTTTCTGGAAGTGGCTTTGTAAAGATGTCTGCTATCTGATCTTCAGTGCATATATAGCGAACATCATTGTCTCCCTTCTCCTGATGATCTCGGATAAAGTGATGACGAATATCGATATGCTTGGTCCGAGAGTGATGAACAGGATTTTTCGTGATGCACATAGCGCTATTGTTGTCACAATAGATGGGCACACATTCAGGAGAAATCCCATAATCTTGTAATTGTTGCTTTATCCAAAGAATTTGAGAGCAACAACTAGCAACAGCTACATACTCTGCTTCAGTGGTGGAGATAGCAACAGAGTGCTGCTTTTTGCTGAACCAGCTAATGAGCTTGTGTCCCAAAAATTGACATGTGCCGCTCGTGCTTTTCCTGTCAATCTTACATCCTCCAAAATCAGAATCTGAATATCCACTTAGACCTAGACTGTCTTCTCTTGGATACCAAATTCCTAATCCTTCTGTGCACTTCAAATAGCGGACAATTCTCTTTGCAGTGTCAAAATGAACTTTCTTCGGTTTGGCTTGATATCTAGCACATAATCCCACGGCATACGAGATATCTGGTCTGCTAGCGGTGAGATACAGTAGTGAACCTATGATTCCTCTGTAGAGAGTAGGATTCACATCATCTCCTTCCTTTTCAAGAGCAGCAATGCAGGTTGTGCTGATAGGTATGCGCAAGCTCTTGGTCTTCTCCGGACAATATTTGGCGATTAAATCACGAGCATACTTCTTCTGATGGATGAATATTCCTTCTTTGGATTGATGAACTTGTAGTCCAAGAAAATAGGACATCTTTCCCATCATGCTCATTTGAAAATGGCTAGTCATGAGATCAGAGAATCTATCACATAGATCTTGATTCTTTGATCCAAAAATTATGTCGTCAACATAAATTTGAACTAGGAGAATGCTGTCTCCATCCTTGATGCGAAAGAGAGTTTGATCTATCCTCCCTTTCTGAAATCCATTGTTCAATAGAAACTTAGACAACGTTCCATACCAAGCTCGTGGTGCCTGTTTCAGACCATATAGTGCCTTCTTGAGCCTGTAGACTTGATTTCCTTGCTCAAATCCTGGAGGTTGCTCGACATAAACTTACTCCTTGAGCTCGCCATTAAGGAAAGCGCTCTTCACGTCCATCTGCATCACATCAAACTCATGGTAAGCAGCATATGCCAAGAATAGACGAATAGCCTCTAGTCTTGCTACTGGGGCGAAAGTTTCATCATAATCTATTCCTTCGCATTGTCTATACCCTTTGGCTACAAGACGTGCCTTGTTCCTTACTACAACACCTGATTCATCTTTCTTGTTTTTGAACACCCACTTAGTGCCTATCACACTTTGATGTTCTGGCCTGTCGACTAGTTCCCACACATTGTTGCGTGTGAACTCTGCAAGCTCCTCTTGCATGGCATTCACCCAATCTGCATCTAGCAATGCTTCTTCTACTTTCTTGGGTTCTTCATTAGATATGTAGCAGGCTAACATGGCATTGTTGTTTCCTTGTCTGGTTAGGATAGGGTCATTTACACTTCCAAGAATACTGTCTAAGGGATGCGCTCGTAGCCATGTCGGTCTGATACGTCCTGGAAATTCAGCATTCGGTTCTCCTTCTTGATGAGTATTATTTTGATTAGCTTCTACTTCATTCTCCTGGGGTTCAGCAACTGGAACAACTGGTACTCCTTCTTCATCTGCTTCTTGATCTTCATGAATAGGATCGGCATGAGCAGGTATTGTATCGGTTGGAGCTTCAGCAGCAGGTTCCACCAGGATTGGATTCTCAGCAACTCCTTTGCTAAGATCTTCAGTAGATTCTTCATCTTCTCGATCATCAAGTGCACCAGCAATATCTAAATTCTCATTTAGATATACGGAGGATGGGGCCTCAGCATGATCATTAGCATCACCGGCCTGGTCAGCAGTCTGGTCACCTGCCGAGTGCGATGCCTCTGGGATGACATCAGTCTTAGACCTAATCGGATCAATACTCATATTCTCAAAAGATTTTTGAAGAGATTGATCATGGATATCATTGGTCTCATGATTATCATTCCTTTGTTCTTTGTCAGCCCTGCGCACTAAAGTAGACTCATCACAAATAACATTACATGTTATTTCCACAAGTCGAGTTGTCTTGTTTAACACTCTATAACCTTTGTGAGAAGGGTATCCATATCCCAGGAAAACGCCTTCATCAGATTTAGGTGAGAAAGTGTTAAGCTTAGACTTCCCATTGTTATGGATATAACATGTTGAACCGAAAGTACGAAAGTGTTTAATAGAAGGCTTACGACCATTATACACTTCATAAGGGGTTTTGTTGAATCTGCCATTAACCGCACTCCTGTTCTGAGTGTAGCAAGCAGTCATGATAGCTTCTCCCCAATACTTTCCATTGAGTCCTGAGTCAGCAAGCATGGACCGTGCTGCTTCCTTCAGCATTCTGTTCCTTCGTTCTGCTAACCCATTCTGCTGTGGGGTTCTAGCAGTGGACTTCTCATGATGAATTCCAGCTTCCGCACAAAAATCCATTAGAATTCCATTACAGAATTCAGTCCCATTGTCAGATCTAATCCTCTTAACTGTAAACTCTTTGTTGTTCTGTTCTTTGAGGATCAGCTCAGGTAGCAGGGTTTTTACTTCGTCTTTAGTCTTTAATAGTTGAACCCACGTATACCTGGAGAAATCATCAACAACCACAAGTGTATATATATTCTTATTAACTGTGGGTGGTGTGACAGGACCAAATAGATCCATGTGTAGGAGTTCAAGAATTCTCCCTGAGGTATCCTTTTCTGGATTTGATTTGAAGGATGCCTTTGTTTGTTTGCCTTGTTGACATGCTTTGCACACTCCTTCATTTCGGAAAGATTCAGCAGGCAGTCCTTCAACCAGTTTGTGTTTGGCTAGATGATTGATTGTCTTGAAGTTCAAGTGATTTAATCTTTTATGCCATAGCCAATTTGTTTCCTCTTTGTTAAACGCCATGAAGCATGAGTCCTGTTGACCACTTTGCCAATCGACCACATATAGGCCACCCTTGCGGATGCCTCTAAGCTTTACTTCACCTGTAACCTTATCAACAATATCACAGCCAGAGTTAATGAAATAAACATTATATCCATTCTCACACAGTTGGCTGATGCTCATCAGATTGTGTTTAAGGTTTGAAACGAGAGCAGCATTGACAATTCGGATTCCATCTTGTTCTACACATCCTCTTCCAATGACTCTTCCTCTGCTGTTATCACCAAAAATAACTGAGGATCCATAAACGCTTTGTAATTCTGAGAATAATTCTGCTCTTCCAGTCATGTGCCCTGAGCAGCCGCTATCAAGAATCCATTCATCTGGAGATCTTGACTCCTTCACTCTTGGATTCTTTTTCTGCAAGACAGTTAGGAGAAGGATTTAGGTACCCGTTTAGTCTCGGGTCCTGCAGGATTAGCAAGTGTCATTGTTCCTTTTGGAATCCACATTTGAGTGATCTTCAAAATTTTCTTCTTGACATCACTCTTTATACCTTTCTCAACCTTAGGATAAGTAAATCTTGCATGCTTAGATTGAGGATGAGGTGTGGTAGTGTGTTGTGCCTTCATTGTCCTTTTGAAGAAATTTGTTTTGGACTTAGGCCTTACATAGGTGTTCTGCCTATTTGGTGTATATGCATTATGAGGGGGTTTTACAGCATTGTAATTAACATGCTTTCTTGTATGAAGTGAAGATCTTGTTGTCCTGGCAGTAGATGCATACTGCTCGGCAATCCTTCTAGGTTCTGCTGATCTAGGTTGCGAAGCATATGTTCTCGTGTTCTGCTTGAATTTATCATTCCTCTGTTGAGGTTTCATAGCAGACACTTGAGCATTCTGCTGAGGTATAGCACACCTCTGCTGTGATTCCCTAGCATATATTCTAGGATTCAGCTGGGGTATATCGTACCTCTGCTGAGGTTCCCTAGCAGATGTCCTAGCATTCTGCTGAGGTTTCACAGAATCGCTAATGAATATTTCAGTAAATTCCTTTTCTTTCAGTTTTTCTCCAAGGATGAATTTTCCAGCAGAGATAGACTGATTAATCTTCTGTTTAGAAGGTTTTCCTTTATCATGGCGATCAAAACCAACACCAGCTCTATCTTTGTAGTGCTTTTGTTGATTAATTGCAGCGTTCAAAATAGCTTGACTAGTCGTGTAAGTACAAATGCAATTTTCTTTTGGTTTATTTTTCAGCACAATGTTTTCTTTCTCAAGAATTTTGAAATTTTCAGAAAGTATTGAAAATTCAGCTTTCATTTTTGTAAGTTCCTCACTTGCAGACCTTAGTCTTTCGACTTCCTCGGTCAAATTTGAAACTTGTAACTTCAGTGAGGTGTTTTCACCCACAATGACGTTTTTAATTTCGTACATTTTAGAGAATTCTTCACTTAGCTTCGTGAGATAGTCTTCCTCAGAATCTAAAGTGAGATTCTCGCAATCATGAAATGTTACAAATCTAGGGATGTTTACTGAAATTACCTCGGTGTTCTCGGCTGCTAGAGCCGTTTCAGCATCTGCATCAGCAAATTGATCTTCCTCGATGTCTGCCATCAGGACTAGCATGGCTTCTTCATCTTCTTCCTCTGAGGATAGATAATATTCCTCATCATTTTCAGGAATGTCTTGAGTTTCTGTCCTGGTTAGGAGCTCTCTTTTGACTGCATTGCCTGCACGTCTTTCAAATCTTTGTTTCCGCCGCTCCCTTTCTTCTCTGCTGACTTTCGGACAGTCATGTTTCAAGTGGTCTGGAGATCCACACTCAAAACAGGTCCTAGGCTTTCGCTCTGCTGAGCGGGCAAGAGAAGGTGACTGCTGAGTCTCCTTAGCTTCCTTTTCACCTTTAGCCTCCATCAGTATCTTCTGAAGTTTCTTCATCTGTTCTTCTAGTTCACTGATCTTAAGATCAGTAGACTGAGAGCCAGAGGTTGTGGCTACCTCCTTTGATTGGTTTATGGGAACAGATCTTTCTTGATTGTAATATGGTTTCTTTTTGTTTAAACTTATTGAAATCCTTTTTGACAAAATAAGCTACATCATCTGAGCTAGCAGCGGATTGTACTACTGCAGCTTCATTCTTCTTTGACTGTTGTATTATAAATTCATGAGATTTTAACTGAGCAAATACCTCGGATGTAGACATTTTGTTGAGATCTTTCTCACTTAGACTAGTCATTTTGACAAACCAGTCATCTCTGGGGTATAGTTTGGAGATAATCTTGTGATTCATTTCTCCATTCTCATACTTCTTACCAAGGTTATTCAGCTCTCCGATGATGGTGTTAAACCTTTCCTCCATGGCCATTATGGATTCACCTACATTCATAGAGAAAGATTCATATTTATCAACAGCTACCTGCAGTTTATTGCGTTTCATTTGGTCTGTCTCCTGTGAAGATTCGCAGACATATTCCCACATTTCTTTAGCTGTATCGAACTCCAAAGCCTTTTGTGCCATCAGCTTTGGTAGAGAGTCAAGGATTAACTTCTTTGCAACATGCTCCAGCTGAGCTCTTTTCTTGTCTTCACTTGTGTATTCCTCAAAAGGTTTTTCAACCATTTGGGGTCTCTGGGCCTTGGGGGTCTGGGTTGATCTCCTTCATCAGCTCCGTCAGCAGGTTCGGGTACAAGTCCTATAAAAGTGTTAGCTTTCATAATTTTAATGGGACCTCTTTCAAGTACCTCAACCATTTCTGGATGTATGCTTTGAAGCTGTATTAAGGCCATCTTTTTCCATGTTGAAAAGTTCTCCCTGTTGTACTTTCCAAGAGAGTGATTCAACATCTTGTCTTCTGAGCTAAACAAGTGAAACACAGATAAACAGGTAAAAGTGCAAGAAAAATGCGGATCTGGTCTTAAGCGACTCAGAAGCAGTCAGTTTTTAAACCTCCTGCTCTGATACCACTTGTTGGTCCTAAAATATCAGAGTCGTCGTGTTGATAACTTAACACGAAATGCAGTGGAATAGTTTAAAGTCTCTTGCACTTAATGTTATTTTCACAAAAATAATTTAGCTCAAGCTGTGATTTAAGTTAGTGTTCAGATATACACTAGCAACTCCGTTGCTAGGTTTTAAATTGATCTTTAAACAGTAAACTAATAAAACAGTAAATGGACGCAAGATTTATAGTGGTTCGATCAAATAGATCTACGTCCACTCCTTAGCCGTAGCGCTAAGAATTTCACTAGAAAACTATACAGATTACAAGAAATTGCCTTTCCAGTTAAGTAGGCAGTGAGCTTTCGGCCTGGCTACTTGACAGCTATCCTCCGTGAGTCTGCACTTCTCTTATCACAGCTCCAGTCAAGTCAAGGGCACACCTTCGTAAAACTTGTCCTTCGCAAATGAGGCTTTTATAGTTTGCCTCTTAACTTAACAAGTATGCAGCTAACGCCCGTCTGAGTCAATCCTTTTCAAGACTGACTGTTGGATACTCCTAGTAAAGAGATTATCCCAATGATTGAAGATTCTTATCAAAGATTCAAGAATCTTCAAGGCTGAGTGTCAGATATTGAATGTGAAGACACTCTTGGTTGTTGAGGGCTTTGAATGTGCTTTTTATCACGAGCTCTCAATAGACTACTTTTTCTTGTTCGCTTTGTCAATGGAATCTCACACTTGAATGGAATGTGATTGAAGCGGTTATCAAGGTAGTAAAAGCAGTAGTCGATCCAGTCCTGGAATCTGCCTTTTATAGTTTGGAGATTCAAAACTTGAATCTCCATACCCGTTAGACACAACGGCTTCTTTGTCCCAGAATGGATTAACTCGTTAGAACACTTTTTAAAGTAGAGACGTACTTTCCAAACTACTTAGGGAAAGTCTCGTCCCTTGTGTGTCATTTTTGTCAGAGTGGCAGTCTGTCTTCAGCTTTTGAATTTCGCCCTTGTTATGCTAGGAGTTGCTGAAGCCTTTTACTGCCTTCGATCCTTTGACTTCTTTTGTTTCAGACTTTTTACTTCGTTGCTGAAAGGTCCGAATGCTAACACCTTAGCATTCTGTCTGGCTTGCTTTCAGCCATTTGCTAGTGATCTTTTGTTGGCTTGTTTCTCTAGCAGATTGCGAGTAGACTGCTGACATCAACTGCTTTATGTCTGCTAGGAAGTCTTCTCAGCATACTAGTCTATTACAACTCAATGTATAACTTATACAGGACTTTACAAGTTGTGTTAGACTCTCTAGATTTCAGCAAATGATCGACTAACTAAATAAGGTTTGATCCAACAAAACCTTTTACAAATAAGTCCTAAGGAAGATTTTAGGAATAATTCCCTACAGTGTCATCATCGTGGGTTTGGGAAAAGGCGAGTGAGGTGTCATCATCGTGGTGGTGAGATGCGATGATGATTCAGAGAAAACGAGAGGAGGGTGGCGGTTGGATTAAGGTTTCCAGTAGAGAGAAGAATGAGAGAATTAAGATGCGGCACAAAGGTGGGTGTGTTTTAGGTGAAGTGTTTTAGTGTGTGTGTTTTAGGGTTTGAGAGGGGTGGGATAGTAATTTAGGGTTTGAGAGGGGGTAGGATAGTAATTTAGGGTGTAGTTAATTTTAATTAAGGATTCTTAATTTTTTTTCCATTTTAAAAAATGTGTCTAATAAATGGGACGGATCTAAAAGAAATACGTGTCTAATATGACGGGATGGAGGGAGTATATTACATTAAAAAAATATCAAACTTTTACTATGATAACTATATATAATCTATGGTACACCAAAATCCTGGTATATCATATCTTAGTCTATTAAAACATCCTGTACAATAATAGAATCAATTTTTCTCATACCATAAAATTCAATCATATATACAAGATTATTAAAAAATCTGATATACCTTAACCTTATCAAGTCATCCATATATAAGAATAATATTTTAATATGCTGCCTACGTGTGAATTAAAAGTTTGATTTCATCTAAATTAATTGCTGAGAGCTCGCGGTAAAGATCGGAGTCCACGTCCAATCCCTTGGCGAATGCTCGCACTGCAGTGCTATTCAGGCAGTTTAGTACGACCATTAACTCTTTGTTGAATCTTGATAAGTACGATCTCAGGGGTTCGCCCGGCCTTTAAATCACCATGTACAGGTCATTGGAGTGCTTGTCGAGCCTCCGACTACTTGAGTACTGCCGCAAGAACAGTTGGTGTAATTCAGCATACGTCGAGATGGAGGTCCTAGGCAAGTTTATGAACCACTGAAGTGCAGGGCCCGTGAGGCTGGCTCTTGCACAAACATGCCTCTCGTTGGTTGCTCGGTATTGCCAGGGCGAACATCTTCTGCTTGTATACCACCACATAGTTCTCCGGGTCACTGGTCCTGTCATATAGTACGAAGCATGATGGGGTGAATCATGCTGGCAATTTGGCATCCGCTATCTCCTGGGAGAATAGGGATTCCGCATAACTTTCCCTCGGTATTTTCCTCACCGGCAGGGATAGGCCTGAATTTTGTCGATGAGAGATTCAAAGTAGCTTAGCCTTTATTCGAATCGATGCTCTATCTGCGTGAGTGCCAGAGCATCGATGCGGTTGGGTGCGTTCTGCTAGGCTCCATGTGTTTGGGGGTTGCCGATGGGAGTTTGTGGAGTAACTTGTTCAATGCCACCCCCAACAGTCTATTCGAACTCTACTTGCAAATTCTGAGGAGCAGTTCACTGTTGCTTGCCGGTGCTCCCCAGTTTCTCGATGATAAATCGTGTGTTAACCTAGTGTTGCAGATGTCGATTCTCACAATCCAAGAGTTCGTACCTCCTCGCCATCTGTGCCCCCATTCTGTCGATGGCGCTCTTGGCGGTTTGCAGCTGGCTAACCAATTTGGCTACGTGTGGATTGATAATCGCTGAAACGGTGAGAAAATAAATTTATAATTACATCCAAAGGTGGTCAAACCCACAGGGACTGTGCAATGAACTACCCAAAGTACTAGCTATAATTCCTAGAACATAGAAGTTTGAGGAAATCGGAAAAGGGATTTTATTTTGAAAATTAAAGATGACAATGCGAGAAAATAACGGTTTTGAAAACAATTAAAGGAAAACACAGATCCTAGGGTAGATATTCTAATCATCAACATGCAAATTCATCAACTCATCAATGGGGATAAATTAAGATTCAAGTGGATTAAATTCCTTGGTTAGGCAATTAAACCCTAGAATACTAATTAGTGACTATCTCCTCTCGGTCTCAAAAACACCAAATTAGCCAATCTCGATAATTATCTAATTAAATCCTACAAATTAATTCTTCCTTTTAAGACAAAAAATAATTACATTCAATTCCTTCTTCCTATTACCAATTTTCACCTCTCAGTCCTTCAATTGACAACTATAAACCTCGATTCAAATTCATCTCTCGATCCTTCTTTAAATCTAGATTCAATTAATTAATCACAAGGAATTAAATCATGCTATTGAGTTGATTTCATTCAAACATGCATTGAAAAGAATATCAAAAACCCTAGAACCTGTTAGGGTTCTAGCCACAAAACATGACTAGAAATAAAGCAAACATATTATAAATTAACTTACAAATGAAGAGGAACCTTCAATGTCTTGAAAAACTCTAATGTCTCCAATATTCTAAGTGTAAAATCGGAGATAATAAGTCTGAAATTCGTGCCCTAATGAGTCCTACTTATAGAGGAGAGAAAAAGACCTAATCTGGGTATTGGACTAAAATAATAAAAATTGCCAAAACAGGCACGAAATTCTTTCTCGGGCCTCTGTGTCGATTGACAGGGAGCCTGTTGATCGACATGCATGCAATGTCTTCCGTGTCGATCGACAGGGAGCCTGTCGATCGACATGTCTGCACATGTCGAGCTTCTTTCTTCTACCTTGTCTCCGATCGACATCCAACCTCCGTGTCGATCGACATGCACCACGTCGATCGACACAGAGGTCCTGCTTCGGGTATTTGGCTTCGTCTTCCAACTTGGTCGACTTCCTGTGCGTCAATTGAAGCGGAAACTCTGTGTAACTCGGCTCTTTCATCATTTCACCTCTTTTAGCCCTAAATACCTACAAAACTCACCATGAAGGGCATAACATCCTCTAAAACAGTCTCATGCACAGAATAAGTAAATACCTAATCTAATTGTACTGAAACATTGGCGAAAAATATAGATAATTGAGTATAAATATGAGTTTATCAAACCCCCCAAACTTGAATACTTGATTGTCCTCAATCAAAGAAAAGAAAGAAAAGAAATCTCAAGCAGTTGAAAGTACAATGCCTCACAAGATTCATCACAATCAAAGGATCATCAATCCACATCACACAAATAGTTTGAAAGAGATAAGAAATCCATCAACTTCGGAAGACTCACAAGGAAGTATATCGCTCAAGCACACAAGTGTTTGAGTTTCAATAAAAGCACTCACAACATGTATGAAGAAATTTCTACCATAGGATGTGCACACAAATCATAAATCAAAAAGGACTTTGATAAGGTTGTGATGTAGGCTTTTTGTGAAAGGTAGGGAAATATGGCCAAGTGACTAAATCAGTTGGGTTAGCTACTCTTAATAAATCCACCCACTATCTCTTCATCATCCACCAATCTCCTAATATTTCCAACACAAACCAAGGCTCTTTTTTTTTTTCTAATCCTTTTATGCTCTTAAGAATTTTTTTTAATCATTTGAGCTTATAAGGACCCAAACATTTTCTCTTTTTTATTTCAAGAGCCCAACCTTCTTTTGTATACCAAATATTTTTTTTTCTTATCCACCTATAACAATTACCCTTATTTCACCCAAATCCTATAGACAGGATACAATTCACCTTTTTCATAGCACTATCTCATAGACAAAATAGAACCATAATGTTTTTCTTAACTCATGGACCAAGAAAGAAAAAGTAACATGCTCAAAGGGGCTAATCTAGGGATAAAATATCACAAGGAACAGTGTTTGGGATAATTTGGCTAGCAAAGACGGCCTAAGATCATTTTCTATCATTGTGCACACTATGCAGTCTCGAAACAGAACAGAAGCAAGTTCTAGAGTAATAAAAACATACATGCGAATCTCACATCAGACGAAAAAGGCTCAAAATTTCACTTGGGTTCAAAAATTTCTTCCTTAGTCAATATCAACCCACTCAAACATCCTGCAAGTATAAGTTTCAATTAGATCCTATCATGCGGTATTCTACATTCATAGACAATTAACCAAAATTGAAATCAAATCAAACTTATCCTCAATCGATTCCAATCTCAAAATTAGTTCAAGTTGGTTCACGACTCAATAAAAATTCTCCTCAAAATTTATCCATATTTTTTCTAAGCAAAAATCTATACAATTGAAAGAAAGCAATAAAAAATAAAGCAAGTAAAGGATAGATAAGTTCGATTTTCTTGTCCACATCCCCTCAAACTTATTTCGAACTCAGAGAGTAAGAAAAATTTTGAAAATCAGACAAGAAACAGAACTTGTACCTGACTCGATGATCTCAGACATCAATGTTTTTATCCACCGGATGAATCAGCTCGTCGCGACAGAGAAGTGCTGCAGCTTGCACTCTGTGTCGATCGATAGGGGGCCTGTCGATCGACACGGAGCCTTCCTGTCGACTGCCCTATCGGTCGAAAGTGTAACTCCACGCTTGCTTCTGTGTCGATCGATATCAGGCCTGTCGATCGACACAGAGGTCAATCCTCCATTAGTTTTTTTTCGAAAATAGAAGGAAATAACAAAAAACACAATGAAGACTGAAAATAAAATCAAACACACCAACGGAAATAAAAACGAGAATCGAAAAGAAAAACAACGAAAATGGAAAAGAAAACATGTAAAAGTTGGGTTACCTCCCAACAAGTGTTTTAGTTAACATCGTAGCTCGATGGTACCTCTTCTTTTTCAGAACCACGGTTGGCTAGAGCACACTCGCCTTCCTAGGAAATCCACCATGTAGAGAAGTCGGTCTTGAATGACAGCAGTGAGCTCAAGATGAGATGGTGTAATTTGCCACCTCATTCCCTCACTCTCATTCATGAGCGGCTTGGTCTTCCATCTCTTCTTCGGATTCTTCCTCTTCATCTTCAATGGAGGTAATTTTGTAGCATACGGATTGTTGCCGGCTTTTGTCGAGTTTGAATGTGATCTTTTCTTCATTTGCTCGAATAGTGATCTCTCCGCCTCGGCAATCAATCAAAGTAGCACTAGTATCCAAGAATTCTCTTCCCAAGACGAGGGGTGTGCTGCCATCTTCCTTCATGTCCAAGACTACAAAATCTGCAGGAAAAATTAGATGACCCACACGAATGAGAACATCCTCAAGTATACCTTTCGGGTGAGATAAAGATCGGTCTACCATCTGCAATGTGATTGTAGTCGGCCTCAACTCTTCAATCTTGAGGCACTGGAAGATGGAAAAGGGCATCAGATTAATGCTGGCACCAGTGTCGTACAGTACCTTTGGGAATGCAATCCCCCCGATCTCAACTGGAATGGAGAAGCATCCTGGATCGCTTCTCTTGACTGGAAGTTTCTTCTATAGGATCATGTTGCACTGCTCATAAAGCTTGACTGTTGAGTTCTCCACAAAGTGCTTCTTTTCGCTCATCAGCTTGCGGAGGTATTTCATGTAACCTGGAATTTCAGACAAAGCTTCAATCGAAGGTAAGTTAATACTAACCTTCTTCAAGTTCTCAACAAAGCGAGAGAACTTGGAATCCTCCTTCTGCTTGGCAAAATTTAGAGGAAAGGGCATCGGAGGTGGTCTGGCTGCTTCGGAACCTGAATCGTTAAGCTGAGATGTCCTTTGCATCGATCGGGTAGAATCTGTGTCAACCCAGCTTTTGTGTCGATCGACACACCCGCAGAAATCCTGTCGGTCGAAATCCCTTCATCGCTCGACATCTCATCCTCCTCCTATCCTCTGTGTTGATCGACAGGGGCCCTGTCTGTAATATCCCGAGTTTTTATTAAGCGACTTTTAGCTTAATTAATTATTAAATAAAAGGGATTATTTATTTTTGACCTTAAATTATTCGTTACTCAATTTTCGACACCCGTTGTTGCATGCATGCCCGTTTCATGCAAACAAAATGTCCATGAGTACATATTAAGAAACCCTAAGCAACCATGCAGACGAACTTTACGTAGAAAACCCGTGCGCGGTAAACTAGGGTTTCTAGTGTGTTCTGGGTACGATAAAATCGACAACTTGCACCCGAGAGCTCCGTTTCTTTCATCGAGATAGGGTATACTTGAAATTTATTTATAAAAATTTTAGAAACAAACGGAATGAAATTCCGAGACCCGTGGAATATTTTATGATTTTTCGAACTATTAAGTTCGGAAGGAAAACGGGAAAATTCCAAAAATTGTGGAATTTAACCCACGGGTAG
>JAPKLW010007258.1:0-15454 GCA_026898455.1 Plectranthus barbatus
AGCACATGGATGGAAAGATCTTTGAGTTAGCTTTCCAACGCAACTGGAATCGGGTCAATCGGAGTTCGGAAGAGAAAGTTATGGCCAAAACCGTGAGACGCAGGAGGGCGAAAAGCTGCGTCGACCGTGGCCAATCAGAAGCGGTCGACGAAGCCAAAAATTGAGACTCGGTCGACGGGACACCTCCCACGGTCGACGCGGGCATGTCTGCTGGGGCGGAAATCTGATAAAAATTGGATTTATTCATATCTTTAGCCCTAGATTTGATAGGATACACCCCCACCTCTATAAATAGCCTACTAAACTCGATTTTTGACAAGTCCTTATCATATTTTCGTTCTACAATTTGGTTTTTAGAGTTTGGAGACTTGGGGAACACGAAACCCTTTATTTTTCTTGTAAGTTCTTTATGTTTATGCAATACAATATGTTTTCTTTTGGATTTCTATCTGCGATGAGTGGCTAGAAACCCTAGCGGGTTATAGGGGTTGATATTATTATGGATGCATGTTAGGATTAATTAATTAGGTTCATGATTCCTGTGTTTATTCTATAATTCTAGATTAATTCAAGGACCGAGAGGTGACGATTAATTTAGATGTCTAGCTATTGATAGAAGGACCGAGAGGTGAATATTAATAGTGGGAATAGGAATACATGATACGATCTACACTATCCAAACAGATGTACTAGATGTAGGAATTGAACTGATTTGCTTATCGGATTGACTAATTTGGTGTACTTTGAGACCGAGCGGATATGAGTCACTAATTAGTAATCTAGGTTATATTTGCCAAACAAGGAAATATAGCATTGTTGCAGTATTCCACCTGTTAAATTAATTGATTCCTACATGTTATCCATAATAAGAGTTCTTCCCTAGAATCTGTGTTCTTTAATTTGCTTTCTAAAACTCCTTTAATTTTCAAGTATCGTTATCTTTATTTTCGAAGTTAAAACCCTGATTTTGAATTCCTCAAACAATGAATTTTAGAACCATAGCTAGTACATAGGATAATTTCCCCATACAATTCCCCTGGATCGATAACCTTAGGGTTTACAAATTTATTTGCCGCTGTTATTATAATTAATCTGTTAGAAATAGCAGTGATCAAATTGGCGCCGTTGCCGGGGAGTTGCTAGATTTTATCTTGTTACTAGTTCGTTCTAGGATTTGCTGGATTGAGTTTTATTTTTTCTGTACGTGTGCGTGTGTGAGTTTTCAATTTTGCATCTCGCGTCGATCGACGGACACCCTTCATCGATCGACGAAGACCACTCTTTTGCGTCGATCGACGTGAATTCACGTCGATCGACGCCGGACTGATTTCTACCTATTTCCTGTGCAGGTGCATGAACACGCGAGCCAAAGGAAAAACACTCGAAGCCTTTGTCCCTGAAATCGAAGCAACCTGCAGGAGAATAAAAAAGAAAGGAAAAGACAAACAGCGAGAGATGGCTGAGAATCCTGAAGCACCTCTGCAAAATATGACTCCCGAGGATCAGAGGCAATTTGTTAATGAAGTGCAGCAGCTGAGAGTGCAACTTCAAGCAGCCCAGGCTGCTCAGGCAGAGCAAGCTGCAAGACTGGCAGAGTTGAATAATAGGCAGATTGTGGTTCCACAGAGGTCCATCTTGGATCGATTTCTTCCACAGCAAGCGGAGGCCGGATTTAGAATTGGCATTGATGCCAACAATTTTGAGCTACGCACAAGCCTTATTCAGATGGTGCAGCAAAACCAGTTTGGGGGAAGAGCTGTAGAAGATCCATATACCCACCTCAACCAATTCATCGAGGTGTGTAACACTGTGAAGCAGAACGGAGTAACCCAAGATGTGATCAGGATGAGACTGTTCTCATTCTCACTCAGAGACGAGGCACGGTCTTGGTTTGCTGGACTGGATAAGAGTCAGATCGGGACATGGGAGGAGCTTCGAGCAGAGTTCCTTACCAACTACTTCCCACCGAGCCTGCTGCTGAAGAGGAAAGCTGCTATTACTACTTTCAAGCAGCTGTATGACGAGTCACTCTACGAGGCCTGGAAGAGGTACAAAGAGCTTCTACGACTCTGTCCTGGACATGGCATCGATCTGGAGATGCAAGTGTGCCATTTTTATGAGGGACTGAACCCTCACATGAAGGAGCTGGTTGATGCATCTGCCGGAGGAATATTGATGAAGAAGAGTGGTGCAGAGAGTATGAGGTTGCTGGCTGATATGGCGCTGAATAGCCACCAATGGCCAACTGATAGCTAGCTACCAGTCAAAGCCGTAGAGACAAAGCCTGAATTCGACGTGGTCGCTGAGGTGAAAAAGCTCCGGGAGGAGATTGGAAAATTGGGCACAACACAAGCTGCATCTGCTGCAGAGCCAAGCATGGCCATAGTACCCGTGGAGGCTGACTACATCAACAGGGGTGCAAGCAGTTCATCTGGAACTGCCGGAACGGAGGTGAACTACATTGGCGGTGGTTATCACAATAACTACCGAGGCAATCAAGGGTATCAGTACAACCATGGGCGATCTCACCCTTGTTTTTCCTATGCTAACCCTTCTGCTGCAGAACACCCTCCGCCTGGTTTTGATGTAGGTACTGGAGGAGAAATCGTTGAAAGAAAGAAATCCGTGCTAGAAGAGACGCTCGAGAAATTCATCAAGAGCTCCGACAACCGGTTTGGGAAAGTAGAAACCGAGGTGAAGGGGATGGCCAACCACATGCAGCAGATGACGAAACACCTTCAGATGATGGATACGCAGTTGAGCCAGATCTCCACCACACTTGGCAATCAACACAAGCCTGGACAGTTGCCAAGTATGACAGAGGCGAACCCCGCAAAGGAAAAGCCAGTCAAAGCCATTACTCTGAGGTCTGGGACGAGCTACAAGGGTCCCGAGATGGCTACGGACGATTCTGGAGGCGAAAAGGAGCAAATTTGTGCAGGAGACGATTCCACGTCGATCGACGGACCATCCGCGTCGATCGACGCAGATGAGAGAGGCCCGTCGATCGACGCTCCCTTGAGTCGATCGACGAAGAAGTCTGCCCCTAGGACGAAGTTGAAGCAGTCTGAAGATCAGCTTCCTCCTTTGCCTTTCCCACAGAGGTTCGCGAAGCAGAAAGAGGACGAGAAATTCTCCAGATTTGTGGAGAACCTGAAAAAGGTCAGCATCAACATCCCGCTGATCGAAGCATTGAAAGAAATCCCGGGATACACGAAGTACCTCCGGAAACTGATGAGTGGAAAGAAGCAGTTCGTGGAAAACGAGACGGTGAAGATCCACGAGCAGTGCAGCCTGCTACTTCAAAAGCAGGTGCCCATCAAGAGAAGCGATCCTGGATGCTTCTCTATTCCGGTTGAGATTGGGGGACGGACGTTCGAGAGAGTACTTTGCGATACTGGGGCCAGTATCAACCTGATGCCGTACTCTATCTACAAACGTCTCAACATCGGAGAGATGAGGCCCACGACGATCACCCTGCAGATGGCGGACCGGTCTGTGTCCCGCCCGAAAGGTATACTAGAGGATGTGCTCATTCGCGTGGGCCATCTCATTTTTCCTGCAGATTTCGTGGTGCACGAGATGAAGGAGGACGAGAATATGCCCATGATCTTGGGGCGTGAGTTTCTCGACACTAGCGCCGCTCTCATGGACTGTCGAGGCGGCGAGATCACACTCTGAGCAAATGATGAGAGGATCACCTTTGTGATCGACAAGAACAAGAAGAAGGCGGAGTGCAATCGAATCTCCACTACTGACGAAGGAGATGAAACTGAAGAGGAAGAAGCCGCTGCCATTGAGTGGGAGCGAGGAAACGAAAGGGTAGCAGTGTCAACTGCGCCACCATTTTCTGCGGTCACCACCATTATTAAAGACCGGAAAGTCTACATGGTGGATGCCAAAGGTCGGCGAGTCTGGACCCGACCTCCGTAGCAGTGATTTGAGGTATCGTCGAGCTGCGACGTTAAATCAAGCACTTGTTGGGAGGTAACCCAACCCTTTTCGTATTTTCTTTTTAATTTTTGTTTTTTTTTATTTATTTCGAATTTCCATTATTTTCCATTAACAGTATTTCCTTAGTTAAAAAAAAAAAAAAAATTGGAAATCGACTCGACGTCGATCGACGCAGCCTGGCGTCGATCGACGCCGAGCAGCCGGCCGATTGGATACACTTGATCCTAGGAGAGGGTTGCAAGAAGGCTTCACGTCAATCGATGCGAAGTGCCAACAGTAATTATTCCACGCCGAGCAAGGTTCGAAGACTCCGGGGGATAAAAAGTTGATGTCTGAGATCAACTACCAGGTATCGTTCCCTCTTTTGTCTGATTTTCAAACTTATTCCACTCTTCGAGTTGGAAATAAGTTTGGGGGGATGTGGACAAGAGATGGAACATTCTATCTTTTATTTATTCTGCTTTCCGTATTTAAATTTTTGTCTTAAATTTCCGTATTTAAATTTTTGCCTTAAATTTCCGTATTTAAATTTTGCCTTAATTTTAAATTTTATTCTATTTTGTGGGGAAATTTTTTGAGTTTTGAAATAACCCGAATGAGATTGTGAGAGTTGAATCGATTGAGGGTTGAGTTTGAGTTGATTGTGATTGTGGTTAGATGCCTATGAATGTAGAATACCGCATGATAGGATTGATTTGACACTTGTGCTTGCATGATGATTGAGCTGATTTGAAATTGATTGCGAAAGAAAATTTTTGAACCCTTGTGTGAGAATTTGAGCTTTTATTTCGTTTGATGTGAGATTCACATGTGTGTTTTTATTTCTCTAGAACTTGCCTATTTTGTGTGTTGAGACTGCATAGTGTGCACAAGTTTAGGAAATGATCTTAGGCCATCTTTGATAGCCCAGTTCCCTAAACACTGTCCCTTCACATTGAATTTTCCCTAGTTAGCCACTTTTGAGCCTATACAAAAATTTTTCTTTCCTTGTCTATGAGATTAAGAAGAAGTATTGGTTTCGCTCATGTCTTGAGTTGTGGTATGTGGGTGGAATGATTGTGATATGGAGATAAGAAAATATAAATTAGTGGTGAAAAGATGTGTGAAAAAGAAGCTCAAAGAAATAATTAGAATTCTCATAAGCTCGCTGAAAAGAAAAGAATACAAAATTATGTAAAGAGCATAAGAGATTCAAAATGAGCTAGAAAAAAAAGGGAGAGGTTGTGTATTTGTTGATATATTTGAGGAGATGAGGTGGATGATGAATAGAAGGTGGTTTGGATTGATTGAGGAAGTACAACTTGATTGATTTTAGTCACTTGGCCATATTTCCCTACCTTTCACAAAAGCCTACATTACAACCTATTGAAAGTCCTTTTTGATTCTAGACTTGTGTGCACATTCTAGCAGTGGAGATATTAGAAAATTTGCAAGCCTATGGTAGAAATTTCTTCATACATGTTTTTGAGTGCTTTCATCTATATCTTAAACACTTGAGAGTTGAGCGATACACTTCCTGTGAGTTCTTCCAATGTTGATGAATTTTCTGTCTCTGTCAAATTGCTTGTGTATAGTGAATTTTTGATTCTTGACTGTGATGAATCTTGTGAGGCATTGCACTTTAATCGCATGATCTTTTGATTTCTTTCTTGCCTATTGATTGAGGACAATCAAACGTTCAAGTTTGGGGGGTTTGATAAGCTCATTATTTTACTCGCTTATTTATATTATTTTCTACTATTTTATATAGTTTTATTGAGTCTATATATATATTATGTGCATGAGTCTATATTAGGTGGTATTATGCGCGTGTTGGTGTTTTTGCAGGTTTTAGGCCAAATCCAATGGAAATCCGTACCGAAAGCAGCAGATGTTGAAAGAAACATGCACGAATTCTTCCAAAGTTGGAATCCGAGCTAATGAAGCACATAGATGGAAAGATCTTTGAGTTAGCTTTCCAACGCAACTGGAATCGGGTCAATCGGAGTTCGGAAGAGAAAGTTATGGCCAAAACCGTGAGACCGCGCAGGAGGGCGAAAAGCTGCGTCGACCGTGGCCAATCAGAAGCGGTCGACGAAGCCAAAAATTGAGACTCGGTCGACGGGACACCTCCCACGGTCGACGCGGGCATGTCTGCTGGGGCGGAAATCTGATAAAAATTGGATTTATTCATATCTTTAGCCCTAGATTTGATAGGATACACCCCCACCTCTATAAATAGCCTACTAAACTCGATTTTTGACAAGTCCTTATCATATTTTCGTTCTACAATTTGGTTTTTAGAGTTTGGAGACTTGGGGAACACGAAACCCTTTATTTTTCTTGTAAGTTCTTTATGTTTATGCAATACAATATGTTTTCTTTTGGATTTCTATCTGCGATGAGTGGCTAGAAACCCTAGCGGGTTCTAGGGGTTGATATTATTATGGATGCATGTTAGGATTAATTAATTAGGTTCATGATTCCTGTGTTTATTCTATAATTCTAGATTAATTCAAGGACCGAGAGGTGACGATTAATTTAGATGTCTAGCTATTGATAGAAGGACCGAGAGGTGAATATTAATAGTGGGAACAGGAATACATGGTACGATCTACACTATCCAAACAGATGTACTAGATGTAGGAATTGAACTGATTTGCTTATCGGATTGACTAATTTGGTGTACTTTGAGACCGAGCGAATATGAGTCACTAATTAGTAATCTAGGTTATATTTGCCAAACAAGGAAATATAGCATTGTTGCAGTATTCCACCTGTTAAATTAATTGATTCCTACATGTTATCCATAATAAGAGTTCTTCCCTAGAATCTGTGTTCTTTAATTTGCTTTCCAAAACTCCTTTAATTTTCAAGTATCGTTATCTTTATTTTCGAAGTTAAAACCCTGATTTTGAATTCCTCAAACAATGAATTTTAGAACCATAGCTAGTACATAGGATAATTTCCCCATACAATTCCCCTGGATCGATAACCTTAGGGTTTACAAATTTATTTGCCGCTGTTATTATAATTAATCTGTTAGAAATAGCAGTGATCAGCCCCAAATGAGGATATCAGTGCAACCAACAGTTATCACCTCTACGGATGCTAAGGTAAATAATTCACCATATAATTCTTAGCATGCATCCGATTCAACTAATATGTGTCACTCCAAGTTAAAAGAGTGTAGTCTTGATATTTGTTTTGAGCTTTGACTTAGTTGTTTATTTTATAACAGTAGTGTTTGTATTCATAATTAAATTTATATACTTAAATGGAGAACATCAAAAAAATTTCATTCAAAACATATAACACAAAATAATTATTTAAATATTATGGAAATTGTTGGGGTTCGACCCGAGCTCGGCCCAATAGAAGGCCTATTTCGTGGCCCGAATAGCTCCAGTAAGGGACCAATAATAATAACAGCTCATTAGGATGACAGAGGCCCAGTTTGCAAGGACCAGAGCCCACCACCAAAGCAGTCTGACAAGCCAGAGAGCAGCTCAATCAAGCTAATAGGTGGTTCGATCGTCGAGGAGTAAGTTTGATAGACATACAGCGAACGCCCAATGGTCGGAGAGGAGCTGCAGATACCTAACGGCTAGATCACGAGATTCTCAGAAGGCTCAACCGCTACTTGGCTGAACCACCCCGATTTTCCCGGAGGACATCCCCCAAACGCTCGGCGAAGACCGTGGGAACCCTAGACCTAGCCGCTACCTATAAAAAGTACATGTAAACATCGATTTTGGGTATCTAGCGCATATTCAAGACAATTAGACATTATAGATAGTAGTTTGAGAAGCTAGATGCCCTAACTCGCGTAGCTCGCAGACATTCATTCTATGTTATTGTATCTGACGTCGGTTGTATTTACTAACTTAGTTCATTTTTCCAATAGTGTTCGTTTATCTTTTGCACCATTTTCTGTGTATTTCCCGTGAAGTTCTCTGGGCTCCGTAGTCATTACAATTTGACCCTCAACAATCTGGCGCCCACTGTAGGGCCTCAAGAACAAATTTGCACTAACCAATCTTGCAGGGAATGGCGGACAACACAAACAACACCAACGAGATTGGGATTGACGTCAGAAGGGCCGCTCTGCCGGTAGGACGAGGCTGAGGTGTCAATACCAGTGTCGGGCGCGGATCCACCTCTGGAGCCGATCGCGGGCAAATCCCCACCGCTGTTGTGGGAGCAGGTCGCGGACAACCCGTAACACTTGGGATCGGAGTCTCCCAAGGCGGATCGATGAGCGTACTCTTAAGGTCGTTCAACATCAACCCTCTCGCAAAACTGACATTTCCGCCTCCACCTCTATCCGTTCTGGCAGATCCTCACGTCTCGAGGCTGGTCAGTCAAGTTGAGAGTGCCAGAGCACCGATGAAATGATGGGGGCATGCATCGAGGATATAACAATGAGGTACGAACTCATCGAAAGAGAAAACAGAAGGCTACAACATCAGGCCAATGCCCGTCCTGTCGTCGAGGAGCCCAGAAGCACTAATAAGACCGCAACACGGAACCTCGAGGGTGAGTTCAATCGGGCCGACAAAGGGGGCTAGGAGCGGACCCCGAACACTCCACCATGCCAGAGAACACAAGGAGAACAACCCAATGATCGATGCTAAATCTGCATACAAATTATAGCAAATGGCAAATAAATTTATAAACAACCCAAGGGTTGGTCAATCCCACAAGGATAGTGCAACGAGGGAAAATCATGTACCGGATATGGTTTTCAGATCTTTTGTTTGGGCAAATCAATTTTTGGGGTTTTGGTTTTTTCAAAACAAATAATTAAAGAGAGAAATTCAAATATTAAAAAGCACAGATTCCAGGGAAATCTACCAATCTGATCAACATGCAAGAAACAAATATTCAAACCCATAAAAGATAATTTTGGTGGAAAATCTATTAATGTGGAATTAATTCCTTGGTCGGGCAATTAAAACCTAGATTATTAACTAGTGATTATCTCCTCTCGGTCTCAAAAACACAAGTTAATCAATCTCAATAAAAATCAGATTAATCCTACAATTGAATTCTTCTTGGTCGGACAGAAAATCAAATGTATTAAACTCTCACTTCCTATTATCAATTTTCACCTCTCGGTCCTTCAATTAATAACTAAAACCTATTCCAATCTTCATCTCTCGATCCTTCAATTGAAAATAGATTTGAAATAAAATCAAACAGTTTAAACCAATAAAAGGGTTTGAATTATTGAATCAAAACATGTATCACAGAAGGAGAAACCCTAGAACCTGTTTAGGGTTCTAACCTAACATATTAAAGATAAACATTGCAGGGAAAAATAAAGATTGCATTAAAAAGTAAAGGTTCAACAAAAAGTAAAGAGGAATTCTAAAGAAAACAGAAAATAAAGGTGTAAAAATTGTAAAGGGGAAAGAAGATAAAAACTAAAAGAAGGTTTTCAAAACTAAAGGGGGGCTAATAATTCTGAGCTATTGAAGAGTTTATTTAGTAGTAGGGTTGAGGCCTTGGATGCATATCTTCAAAAGGTATGATTTATTGCTTCCAAATTGATGTATATCTTGTTCCCCAAACAATTCTCGCCCAAAATATGTGAAAATCTCGCCAAATCTCGCCAAAACAGTCTGTCTCGGCCGAGATGGCCCTTGCCACGACCGAGATGGAGAATTCGGCCCGGCCGAGATGGCTTTGTTTCGGTCGAAACAGAGATGTTTCCGCCACTTCCGACCCTTCTGCGCAGTCTCACGGTTTTGGCCATAACTTTCGCATCCGAACTCCGATTGATCAGATTCCAGTTGCGTTGGAAAGCTAACTCAAAGATATTTCAAATGCCATGCTTGATTAGCTTAGATTCCATTGGTGGAAGAATTTGTGACTGTTCCTTTGAACATCTGCTACTTTCGGTACGAGTTCTCCATTGGATTTGGCCTAAAACCTGCGAAATCTTACCATGGCAAGCTTAACACCCTCTAATATACACTCATGCTCAGTTTATTCAAGAAAACGTACTAAAATGCATAAAAGAAAAGAAAAACAATGTGATAAGAGAGTAGAAAAACGAGCTTATCAAACCCCCCAAACTTAAACACTTGATTGTCCTCAATCAACAAAAGAAAGAATCAAAAGTTCAAGCAGAAGAGTAGTGCAATGCCTCACAAGATTCATCACATTCAAACTCGTAAATCTACTAAACATCAACATCTTTGAAAGAATCAGAAAATCTGTAAACTATGGAAGACTCACATGGGAAGTGTTTCGCTCATTCACTCAAGTGTTTAGGATAATTATGAGATCACACACAAGTCATGAAAATCAAGTTCTACCATAGGCTTGCAAATAATCTCAATCTCCACTGCAAATATGTGCACACAAGTCTAAGTTCAGAAAGGTCTTTATTCAAGGTTGTAATGTTGGCTTTTGTGAAGGGTAGGGAAAATTTGGCCAAGTGACTCAAAATCAATTTCAGTGCATCCACCTTATCAATCTTAATCCACTATCTATCAATATCTACCCGACTCCTTAGATTTTCAACACAAACCATGGCTCTTTTGTTTCTTTTTCTCTCTTTTTTTTCTTTTTCACACACATCATTTTATGCTCTTAAACAATTTTGAATATTCATTTGAGCTTATAAGGATTAACAAACACAACAACACATTTTTTTTTAAGAGCCCAACCTTTTCTTTTGCTTTTACCCTTATAATAATATCTTATCCTTTCTCAAACAAATCCCAACCCACTCTCATGGACAAGAGTTGATTCCCCTATTTATTTCCAACTCATAGACAAAGAAAGAAAATATCATAGGCTCAAAAGGGCTGACTAGGGATAACATTTAATTAGGACAGTGTATGGGAAAATAGGCTAAACAAAGATGGCCTAAAATCACTTCCTAAACCTGTGCACACTAGCAGTCTTGAAAGAGAAACAGAGCAAGTTCTAGAGAAACTCAAAATTGCAGACACACTCACAATCGAATTTCAGGCTCAAAAACTCACACTTAGGACAATTTTTCTTCCACAGTAAACATCAGATCATCATCTAACTATCATGCCAACGCAAGTATCAATACAAGTAATCATGCGGTATTCACATTCATAGGCATACTCAACCACTATCACAATCAGCGCAAATTAAGTCAATCAATTCTCATCTCGAATCAAAGTCCTAGGGTTCAAACATGCTCAAGTTCCCACAATCTCGCGTTTTATTCAAAAAAAATTATTCATGCAGAAATTTAAATAAAGCAAATAAAAGATAGAAAGGAGTTTCAAAACCCTTAAATCTTCATCCCCCCAAACTTATTCGAAAGTCAGAGAGAATAATTTCGAATAAGTTTGATAGTCAGATTCAGAGTTCGAAACTGTACCTGATTGTTGGCCTCAGACACCAACTTTTTATCCTTCATCTTCAGACTCCTGACCGGTGTGGATTTGTGTCTGCTGACACTCCATCTCGGCCGTGGCAAACGTCATCTCGGCTGGGATGGAGCCTTCTTGTCGACCTCCGTCTCGGTCGAAGTATCCCACGCCTCGAGCTTCTGTCTCGGCCGTGGCAGACTCTGCCTCGGCCGGGACAGACTTCATTTTTTTTTTCCAAAAGGAAAATAAAAACGTGAAGTAACAGTACTAATAAATTCGAAAATAATAAAACGAAAAGGGAAAAATTGAAAACACAATGGGTTACCTCCCATTCAGTGCCTTATTTACCGTCGTGGCTCGACTCAGCTTCCAGCTCACCAAGGCGGTCGAGTCCAGACTCATCGACCCCTTGAGTCTATCATGAAGACTTTCTAGTTTCTTATGACGGTGGTGTACTCGGAAGGAGGCAGCTTAATTGCCGATTTCACTGACTCGTTCCCTCGTTCCCACCAGATGGTTTCTTCTTCTTCCTCCGGTGTCTCATCGTCTTCTTCCTCTTCTTCAGCAGTAGTGATCCGGTTGCACTCCCCTTTCCTCTTGTTCTTGTCAATGCAGAATGTAATGGACTCTTCATTTCCTCTTTTAGTGATCTCCCCCTTCTTGCAATCGATCAGGACACCAGCTGTGTCGAGGAACTCTCTTCCCAGGATCATTGGAGTGTTGGCATCTTCCTTCATGTCGTGAATGACAAAATCTGCAGGGAAGATTAAATGGCCAACACGTATAAGAACATCTTCTACTATACCTTTAGGCTTGGACACAGATCGGTCTGCCATTTGAAGGGTAATTGTAGTGGCTCTCATCTCTCCGATTTGTAGCTTCTTGTAGATGGACCAGGGCATCAGGTTGATACTTGCCCCGGTGTCACACAGTACATTCTGGAACTCTTTGCCTCCGATCTCGATAGGTATCGAGAAGCATCCTAGGTCAGACCTCTTGATCGGGATCTGCTTCTGTAGGAGTAGGCTGCATTTCTCATGGATCTTTACAGTTTCGTTTTCCACGAACTGCTTCTTCTCGCTCATCAGCCTCCTTAGGTACTTCATGTAACCGGGTATTTCCCTGAGAGCTTCAATGAATGTTAATGTTCACTTTTTTAAGATTTTCAACAAAATCTTTGAATTTAGAATCTTCCCTCTTTTTCTCGAATCTCTGTGGAAAGGGCATGGGAGCAACCGGCTCAGTTCTTTTCTCTTTCTCTCTTTCCTTCTCGCTCTGCTTTGCCTTCTGTTTCGACCGGGATGCATCTATCTCGGTTGTCCCGCTCTTCATCTGCCCTGACCGTGTTTGGCTTGTCTCGGCCGGGCTGGCATCTTCTGTCTCGGTCGGGCTAGCTTCTGCCCCGGTCGTCCTGCGTCCGTCTGTCTCGACCGGGATGGGGGTTATCTCGGCCGAGACAGAGATGTTCTGCTCGTGATTCTCCACCTCTGTTTCACTTTCTCCTCCTTTCGGGTTGCTCGGGCATTCATATCTCCTTCCAGATCGAAGCGAGATGGCATTTACTGGCTTTGCCTTTGCTGGATTTGTCTCTGTTGTGCTCGGCAGTTGCCCCGACTTATGCTGATTTCCCAAGGTAGCGGCAATCTGACTCAACTGGGTGTCCATCATCTGCAGGTGCTTTGTCATCAGTTGCATGTGATTGGCCATCCCTTTCACTTCATTTTCCACCTTGCCGAATCTGTTGTCTGAGCTCTTTATAAATTTTTCCAGTGTCTCCTCTAGCACATACCTCTTTTTCTCCACGATCTCGCCTCCAGTACCTACATCAAAACTAGGAGGAGGGTGTTCTGCAGCAGTGGGGTTAGCATAAGAAAAACCAGGCCATTGATGGCTGTTCAGTGCCATGTCTGCCAGAAGTCTCATACTCTCTGCTCCACTTTTCTTCATCAAGATCCCGCCAGCGGATACATCAACCAATTCCTTCATGTGAGGGTTCAGACCTTCATAGAAGTGGCAGACCTGCATCTCGAGATCAATTCCATGTCCAGGGCAGAGTCGCAGGAGCTCCTTGTACCTCTTCCAGGCTTCATGCAGTGACTCATCATAGAGCTGCTTGAATGTGGTGACGGCAGCTTTCCTTTTCAGCAACAGGCTCGGTGGGAAGTAGTTGGTGAGGAAGGCTGCTCGCAGCTCCTCCCATGTCCCAATTTGGCTTTTATCAAGCCCAGCATACCAAGACCGCGCCTCGTCTCTGAGTGAGAACGAGAACAGTCTCATCCTGATGACGTCTTGGGGGACTCCATTCTACTTTATCGTGTCGCACACCTCTATGAATTAGTTGAGGTGGGCATACGGATCCTCTACGGCTCTCCCCCCAAACTGGTTCTGCTGCACCATCTGTATCAGCCCTGTGCGCAGCTCAAAATTGTTGGCGTTGATGCCAACCCTGAATCCTGCTTCCTCCTGCTGTGGTAAAAATCGGTCTAGAATAGACCTCTGTGGCACCATGACCTGCCTTTCATTCAGTTCCGCCAATCTTGCGGCTTGCTCGGCTTGGGTATCTTGGGCTGCAAGAAGTTGCGCCCTCAGTTGTTGCACCTCATTCACAAACTGCCTCTGCTCCTCTGGTGTCATGTTTTGCAGAGGGGCTTCTTGATTTGCTTCCATCTCGAAGTTCAGTCTTTTTCCTCTCTTTCAAATGTTTCTGCAGGCTGCTTCGATCTCTAGTATAACGGGCTCGAGTGTCTTCCCTTTGCTCCGTGTGTTCATGCACCTGCACAAAAAATGAGGAAAAGATCAGGCTGTCCCGACCGTTTTGGACTTTATCTCGGCCGGGATGGAGAAATACGTCTCGACCGTGGCAAATGATATCACGGCCGAGATGGGTAACTCATCTCGACCGTGGTGGGACTCACCTCGGCCGAGACAGACGCGACACAAAAACACTCACGCGAATGAAAAACAGAACTGACTCGAAAAATATTAAAAATTAAGAAAATACAACCCAATCCAGAAGTTCTTCAAACAATCCAGTAACGACTCGCCGTCTGACTATCCCCGGCAACGGCGCCAATTTGATCGATGCTAAATCTGCATACAAATTATAGCAAAGGGCAAATAAATTCATAAACAACCCAAGGGTTGGTCGATCCCACAAGGATAGTGCAACGAGGGAAAATCATGTACTGGATATGGTTTTCAGATCTTTTGTTTGGGCAAATCAATTTTTGGGGTTTTGGTTTTTTCAAAACAAATAATTAAAGAGAGAAATTCAAATATTAAAAAGCACAGATTCCAGGGAAATCTACCAATCTGATCAACATGCAAGAAACAAATATTCAAACCCATAAAAGATAATTTTGGTGGAAAATCTATTAATGTGGAATTAATTCCTTGGTCGGGCAATTAAAACCTAGATTATTAACTAGTGATTATCTCCTCTCGGTCTCAAAAACACAAGTTAATCAATCTCAATAAAAATTAGATTAATCCTACAATTGAATTCTTCTTGGTCGGACAGAAAATCAAATGTATTAAACTCTCACTTCCTATTATCAATTTTCACCTCTCGGTCCTTCAATTAATAACTAAAACCTATTCCAATCTCCATCTCTCGATCCTTCAATTGAAAATAGATTTGAAATAAAATCAAACAGTTTAAACCAATAAAAGGGTTTGAATTATTGAATCAAAACATGTATCACAGAAGGAGAAACCCTAGAACCTGTTTAGGGTTCTAACCTAACATATTAAAGATAAACATTGCAGGGAAAAATAAAGATTGCATTAAAAAGTAAAGGTTCAACAAAAAGTAAAGAGGAATTCTAAAGAAAACAGAAAATGAAGGTGTAAAAACTGTAAAGGGGAAAGAAGATAAAAACTAAAAGAAGGTTTTCAAAACTAAAGGGGGGCTAATAATTCTGAGCTATTGAAGAGTTTATATAGTAGTAGGGTTGAGGCCTTGGATGCATATCTTCAAAAGGTATGATTTATTGCTTCCAAATTGATGTATATCTTGTTCCCCAAGCAATTCTCGCCCAAAATATGTGAAAATCTCGCCAAATCTCGCCAAAACAGTCTGTCTCGGCCGAGATGGCCCTTGCCACGGCCGAGATGGAGAATTCGGCCCGGCCGAGATGGCTTCATTTCGGTCGAAA